>JAOVVB010193038.1:0-11022 GCA_028570985.1 Heterobranchus longifilis | reverse complement strand
CATAACTTCGGAAAATGCTGTATTTGGTGTCTTTGCTGTCTTTCTCGGAATATCTAAACGGAATATGATGTTTACATGACCTGTAACAAATTGGGAATATTGACATATTTGGAATAATAGCCAAATATTAGTGTGCATGTAAATGTAGTCAGTGATGCTGGCTGTGGTCAGAGGTGCAACACATTTGAAACTTTGCACCAGACCGAGCAGTGAAACACTGGTTTTTCAGCATTGTGTTGAGGTACTCTTTACTTCCTGGGACACTTTGATTGAGCATCTTAAAAACAACCAATAGAAAAATATTTCTGGTGTTACAAACATATGGTTTGTACCAGGATTATGTAGATAATGACACGATCATGGTTAAGCATTGTTGCCCATTTTTATGATTGGACCCCATGCTAAAACAGATGCTGTTGTACGTCCTATATATTGCTTTTCTTATGACTGTATACTGTGGTGTTTATCCTGCAAACGTCTAGGGCTATATATTAAATAGATCATAGGTTGTTTTTTTTTTTCTTTCAATTATCCTTATCTAGACACATGAGCACAACGTACTGTTGAGAAAGGCTCTGTTTCAAGGCTGGATGTTTGGCTGTTAGTGTTAGGGCTGCACAATTCTTGACAATCAAAAAGTTTATTATAAAGTGTTTATTTTCTGCTGTAACCAAAACAAAGAACTGCTGTTTGCATTATTGCATTTCTTGTTGAAAAAAGTTTCCTACAAAGAAACGAAGCAAGCATATCAAACAACATTAATTAAAACATCCTCCACTTAAAAAAATCTATTGCTACACCTATCTACAGTATCTATCCATCTACATCCCCATCAACCCACAGGAGTACAAATGGTTTCTGGGAGTTGGAGGAAATAGGGACAAAAAGGTTAAGGGTTTAATGATTAATTGTGCAGCCGTAATTAGCATGATTACAGTGTTGCTGGAATTTTTAATTACGTTTTCCTCCTGGAAGTCCCGGTTTCACTTCTGCTGTCTATAAAACACTGCAGCAAAGCCTGCGCACACATTAACGTGTGTTTTTCTTGATCCAATTAAGATATTTAGATACAGATTGCATTGAAACAGAGTATTGAACTGTCTTATTAACCTCAAATCAGTTTCAGCATGGGGAAGTCGATTTTTGGGTGCAGCCCTGAATTGAATAACGTTACTTGTTGATTTAAATGGTCCCACACCAGGGCTGGGATAATGCTATATCAGCAGCAGTTGATAAGTTGCATTCTCTCAAAGATTTGTGAGATTAGGAAGTAAACCAGTGTCTTTGCAGTTGTGTTTTACGCTTGAGCTACAATGTTTGAGAACTTTGGCTGACTGAAAAGCTTCACAGAAACTGAAGGAAAATGTAGTCCACTGCATTTGAACCATGAGTGACCCAGTTAGGAGGTGAGCTTTCAACAAATCGAGTCAACGGGGAATGTTTTCTGCTTGTGTATTCGTCTGCTGACAGCTCCTGTCAAAGTCTGTACACACCACAGATCTGCAAAGTTTTTCTCTCACTTTGTTTGCAGTGATGGTTCCCAACCTTTTCGCTACAGTATTTCTGTGGGATCAGCTGATGAAAATGCATCACAAGGCTTGACCACGAGCACTTTTTTCACACTCTGTGTTCTCTTTTTTTTTATTTTTCAGAACATGGATAAGACGCAGCTTCCATCCGTGACTCTGATCGTGGGCTGTGGAGTGTCTTCACTGACGTTGTTGCTGCTCATCATCATCTATGTGTCCGTCTGGAGGTGAGACAAGCATCTTGTTCTGGAAACATTTAGCACAGGGCTGTGATTAATGTCAGGTGGTAACGCCAGGCCAGCAGTTCAACAGGTGCAAGAATATATACTGCAGGAGACACAAAAGGAGTGTTGTTATTAAGAACTCTGCAATAGAAATGGTCCGCCAGTGCCTACATTGGTATTTTTGCTTATTGTGATAGCATTTCTTGGCATGTCATGTCTTGGCACATGGCATGTCACTTATTGTGATGTTGTCATCAATGGCTTAGTATGTGATTTGAAGGACAGAAGCTTTAGCTTTCTGCAGCAAAAAGAATGAAGTCTCTAGATATTATGGTTCTTATTTTAGATCGATTTGAACAGGATTGTGTAAACAGTGGCCATTACAGGAAATACTCTGGCTCTGCCAACCCCGCATCAGTCCGTTTTGGACTGCAAATAACGTATTATGATGACATCATCAACAGCGTACAACATGATGAGGTGAATGACAGAAGCTTTAGCTTTCTGCAGCAAAACGAATGAATGCTCTAACTCTTATGATTCTTATTTTAGACCAATTTAAACATGTAAACTACGCCCCCCCCCCCCCGCAACCATCCGCGTGAGGTCCATTTTCAGAGGGTTAAAGGTGCTGTATGTGAAATACTGAACAAAAGTCTGTCTGTCAGTCTGGGCTGGGATTGCCTCCACACAGCTCTCACCAGAGTTTGATTGACATGCAGAGTCTGGGGTGTGAATGGCCGTAATGGTGGCAGCTAGCACTGCTATGCATGAGCTAACGACGGCAATAGTGCTCCCACTGGATAGCAAATTGCTGCCGCTCTGCACTGTGCACCGGGCTTCCATGGGAGATCAGTGCTCGTACAGACTGCACCGCTGATCAGCTGATCTATGGTCTGGCTGCACGTGTTAACATTCTGGTGTAGGGGAAAAAAACGCTCTGGCTTGATTGTATTTCTTTAAAGCACTCACACGGTGCCCTTGCAAAATAGATAGCGGAAGGAGCCTTACATCTGGCACGTGAGAGACAGAGATTATTTCTGATACGGTGCTAAAACACTTTTGTGGACGGAGATTGCTTTCGCTTTAAAACGCCATTTTCAAAATGAAAATGTATTTGTGTGGATGTAGCCTCACTGACATGCAAGAAGCTGTTTTGCCCGTCGGGAGCAATTTGCTGGGGATCAAAGCGTCTACCCTGCTTTGGTTCTTTGGTTTGGCTGCACTGATTAATGATCCGTGTCCCGTGTGAACGTAGCATGCAACATGGCTAGTCATCTTGTGGTTGCAAAAGGGAGCGCCTGAAGTCAAACACAAAATGCATGGTTTACCAGAATCAAATCATTCATAGCATCAGCAGAAACACTTAAAACTGGATGATTTTGGTCTGTTGTGCTAGAATCAGCCATAGTAATGATTTGGTGAAAACCACAATTATTGCTTTTTTCTGTCTTTTCTGTCAATGTCCTGCAGGTACATTCGGTCCGAGCGCTCAGTCATCCTCATTAACTTCTGCCTCTCCATCATCTCCTCCAATGCCCTGATCCTCATTGGACAGACTCAGACACGGAATAAAGTGAGGACCAATCCCCAGGTTTATCGTATTTACATCACATGATCACAGTGATGCCTGATCCATTAAGAATCTTTTTTGCTGTTTTTTTTTTAGGTCTTATGCACCCTGATCGCTGCATTTCTCCATTTCTTCTTCCTGTCCTCGTTCTGCTGGGTGCTGACGGAGGCGTGGCAGTCGTACATGGCGGTGACGGGACGCCTCAGGAATCGCATCATACGCAAGCGTTTCCTGTGTCTCGGCTGGGGTGGGCCTTCTGTCCGGCGTCCGTCATGTCGTACATCTGGTCTTTCTCGTTTTTCCCCTCGTGTTAATGCGTTGTGTTTTATTCTCACACACAGGTCTCCCTGCACTAGTAGTGGCGATCTCAGTGGGATTCACCAAGGCTAAGGGATACGGAACACCAAGCTAGTAAGCATGCTTTCCTATAGCTCCACTATTGTACACACCCCCACCGCTTTAACTATTGAGCAGGGATATTACACATGGTTGGGGGTTGCTTGCGGCATAATTAACCTCTCTCTTTCTCTGTCTCATATATCTTTTATCATCCTCATTCCCGACCATTCACCTCCACTTTACAAACCCTTCATCCCTTCCCTGCCTCACCCCTCCATTATCTCCATTTCTTCTAATCATGTCTTTCTCCATCTGTATTTCCCTGCTCCTCTCTTGTAGCTGCTGGCTGTCTCTGGAAGGAGGTCTTCTCTATGCATTTGTTGGACCTGCTGCAGCTGTTGTCTTGGTATTTCCTCTTTCCTCTACAATTTGTCTTTGCTTTTAAAACCTCTGCACTAATTCAAGTTTAGACCAAAAGCATCGCGTAACAGTTTTCAGTCACTTTAGCCTGCACATGCATGGACTTATAACAGTAATAATGTTCTGAGTTTCAACTGTGTTTTCATAAAAAAAAATAGTGAAACATATAATGTAATAGATAATAAAAACAAAGGCTAAAGTCCTAGTTGCAGCAGCCCCTTGCTGCATGTCACCCCCCCCCACCCCCCTTTCTTGCGCTGATTTCTTGTCAATCTTTAGCTGTGCTATCAATACAGGCAAAAAGCCAAAAATAAATAAATAAAAACATAGGATTAAATAAAACACAATATAAAAATGGCAACACATCAAAGCTAGTCAGCAGAATACATTTCTCAAAAACATATGGCCTTGTAATATAATGGTGTTCACAGCACTTTTAACATGCTACCTCATTATTTTATCTATCAGTGTTGATAGTGTAGAATTGCATATTTTTATGTACAGGAGTTATATAACAATAGTATTTCAGTGTAGCTTAATAGCTCATGTTTCCTTCTCGTCCCTGTTTACTTTATTTTCTCTGCTTCTTCCTTTTCTGCTCTGCCTCCTCTCTTCCTTGTTCACAGTACATCTAACTTTTCATCCCTGGCTCCTACTTTTCTTGTCAATGTCCTCCTTTACTTCTCTGCCTCGTCCTCTGGCTCCTCCTTTCCTTGATTACTTCCTCCTTTTCTTCCCTACCTCCTCATGTCCTTGTCAGCTTCCTTCTTTCCTTCCCTGCCTCCACCTTTCCTTACTTACATCCCTCTTTCATTTCTGCCTTTTCCTTTTCCTCACTTGCCTCCTCTTTTTCTTCCTTACCTCTTTATTTTCCTCCCTGTCTCCTCATTTCCTCATTTACTACCTCTTTTCCTCTCCTGCTTTTTCTTTTCCTTACCTCCTTTATTATTCTTTATTATTGAGCATTTCTAGTGTGTCAGGTTGCATCAAAGATATTTAATATTTTTAAAAGATCCGGCACCTCCACTAACGGCAGTGATAACAAATAATACACACTTCCTGTCTCCTAAGTGGGCGTGGTCTCATTTGAAAGTATAGTTAACATCATGTGGATGGATGAAAAGTTATATTTTCACAATTTATTTATATTTTATTATGCTAACATTAGATATCAGCATCCATATTTAGCTTCACAAAAATGAGTAATCTGCGGCAATCACGGTCGTTAGTTGACATTAGTTTAGCTGAGTTGACAGATCTCGCGAGAGTTCGTTGCTGAGACAAAAAAGGTCTCAAACAAATATTCATAACCAACAGACAGCAATAACATTGACAAACATGCTTATTTTAATAAACTGAAATAACATTTCGGTCCTTTAAAGTCAAAGATGCTCTGCCTAATTTACATAGACTACATGCCATAGGCCCTATTTCATCTGAGAAGTTCATAAGAAAATAATCAAGAACCTCCTAACTCATGTCTTACAAATCTTACAAAGGTGTACCTTAAAATATTTGCGTATCCGGCCCCTGGTGTTCTGCGTACAGCCGTTGCACATCACAGCCATGAACCCTGGCTGCACACACACCGCAGTGTTTCACTAACCAAATCCATTAGCTTCGCTTTCAGTGAGTCACTTTCCCAGAGCTTCTTTCCCACCTACCAGTGAACAGCTTGTTTTGGGTTGTCCTCTTTTACACAAGCTGCTTCTCTAATAATGAAGAGCTACTGCTCCAGTTGGCACCCACACTGGAAGCCCCGCCCACTCTGAACAGCGTCAGAGGGGCTTCTACGAGAGACTTTCATAGACTGTGAATCCTCAAAGCAGTAAAATCACAGGAATCTCTACAGTCGAGGACACCCCCTCCCCCCACCTTTGATTTCACATAGCTTATATTTTATGTATGATTTTTTTTTTTTTTTCAGCACGTTCAAAATGTATTAATATATTAGCAATCCATCCTTTCAACCACTTGATTAACTCTCATGCTTCATTGGGTGTCTGGTAGTTTTTGTCACGAACATTTACGATGATACAGTGTAGTATTAACAGTGCAGAGCCTACAGTAAGTACAGCGCCTCTATGTGTGTGTGTGTGCGTGAGATGACATTTACTGCATGCTGCCATCGTCTTGCCATGACGACCATCGTCATCATCACCATCCATCACCCTCATCATCAGAGTAGATGTGCATGTTATGAATTAATGAAACTGTCTTTGCTCTATTTTAATCATGTGCCTCTTCTCTTTGGCAGGTTAACATGGTTATTGGGATTCTCGTTTTTAACAAACTGGTGTCCAAAGACGGCATTACTGATATGAAACTAAAGGAGAGGGCGGGGTATGCCTTATACCACACATCCATTTTACACAGCGACCTATAACCAGCCTGATAGCTCAGCTAGAGGGGAGGGTCCTGAAATTATCCTCGGCCATCTTTTCAGGAAAATTGGTTTAAGATGGTGCTTAATTTTTAACGGATGAGGAGGAGAAGAAAAAAGAAAAAAAAAAGATTGAGAAAATGACTGAATTAATCAAAAATAAGACGAGAGACCAAAATAAAATGTCTTTTCTCATATATAAGGACCAATGTGATAGAAGAATGTTAGAAAGATGTGGGGAAAGCTGTCTGGTTATTGGTCCTGCACAGACTGAGCAAGATGATGACTCATCTCATTGCTTTCTTTTAAGTTTCAAATGTGTCGCATTTTCCTCCAGCTGCTCTTTGTTTGCAGGTGTTGCTATTGATGTAAAGTTCTGTAAATCCATCCATGTCTTTTTTCTCCTGTTTGGTTATTTCTAGCAGAGGGAAGCAGGGCTTTAAAACAGCAAGATCCCACTAAAAAAAAAAAAAGAAATTCAAGGAAAGAATGCAGTCAGAGCTTTGGTTTGATTTTCGTAGCTCTGGCCATTGGTTTTGTAGGTTAAAGTAACATTATACTCAACAAAGTAACTGCTGAGATCGTGGAATGTGGTTCTGACAGGGCAAGAGGACTCAGCACTTATTTTGGTAAATACAATGCTTTTAACAATGGCAATTGCCGACAGAGCCAGTGGCCAGAGCTACAAAAATAAAACACAATTCTTCTTTCTTGCTACTGTTTTGTAGCCTATAGCATTGCTATTCCATTGAATTGTTCAGTTACGGAGAGAAGACATAGGGTTAATCTGACAAACCACTGCTGCTTTAAGGTATGGGGCTATTATTAGCCTTTTTATAAAAGGAACACTCCAACATTTCATGAAAAAAAAACACTAGATTATTTAGAATAGGCCTATTACCTCAACTGATAAGATCATTATAATCATATATAGAGTTCAATACAAAGACCCTAACCCAAAGATAGGTCCAGAATGTGTTAAGCCTAGGTTTTTTTTTTTTTTTTCATAAAGATATTGTGACAGTTGGTAGCAACTGCATCATTTGAAAGTAAAGTAGCAACACTTCTATTTCAAGCTCCGTCTGAACACACAACACACTGGAGACATATGATGCACGTCAAAACACCTGCACCTATTGTTTTCTTTGGAAGTCCACATACAGGGATGTGATGCGCATTTCTGCGTTCTTACACGGGATACATTACTGTCCTATTTCCCTGTGTCAAACTTTCCCAAAAGCATTTTATCACATTGAATATGAATATGAGAGGAATATATGTTTTTATCACAATGAGTAGTTCTTCTGTCTGTATGAAGCACTCGGTGTGTGCTGCAGCAGTTGATGACATTCTACGAAGCTGCCGTCGTGTGTTTCACGGGTGAGCCCACAAATTAACAACAATATGTGGCCACCACCATGTGGGCTCCACACCTGCAAGGATAGGTATAGTGTTCAGGTCCTTTGCCAGTCAGGCAACAGGGGAAGGTCGGGGCCAGGGCAGTACGTTAAATGTTAAATAGCCACACAATTGCACATTTTAATAATGCATATTGTGGTTTTGCAGCTAGCAACCACCAAGCGTCATGGCTACATCTTAAAAGTTCTGTCCTACTTGTGGGGTTAGTTTGAGAATTGTCCGAACTCTAATATGTATGAGCAAAAAACAGGTGACTCTTGGATGTATGTGACTGGCTTGCTTGCTAACAGGATATACCGCGTTACTATGGCTACGGTTACACTTTTTGTGATTTTGTGATCAGATGCGCCAGATCAGAACTCAGCTGTGCATGCATGTGCCCACATCTGACACTTGGTGCACAAGAGAGCTTTCTGCTTTGCTTTATATTTTGTTTATTTTGTATAATGAGAGATGCATTTTGTTGCGGAGAGAGCAGTGGAGACTGCCTGTCTCAGCTGTACTCCAGTCACTGACAAATCTCTGCTAATTCGGTGGTAAACTCATTTAATTTCCGAAATACTCTTACAATAAAAGTCCCCTGTTATTTTGTTATCCATAAGCTTTTATTATGTAGCAGCAAAACCAGGAAATGTCTGGTTTTCATCAGTAGTAGCAGAGTAGTCTAACTTGACTGATGAAAAGCGAAAATGAAACTTTAAACAGGGACACATAGGAGAGATACTCATCATGCAGACCTACGTTTGATAAATTGTCCCAGATTGTTGTCCACACACCTGTGCAATCTGATCAGAATGTGATCCTGACCACTTCTGGATGTGGTCTGGGTCATGGGATCACAATGTGAGCAAGATCCCATCTGGGACTGTCCAGACCTGACAGTTAATGCATCCTGGCGTGATCGGATGATAAAAGCCACATTGAAACGACAAGTGTAACCGATGACAGCTTTGGAGTTGTCAGGAAAAAAAAACCACTTTTAAGTGAGGCTGTTTCCCCTAGCATCCTGCTGTTTGACGTTACTCTAAACACTTCCCAGAAACTGTATCGAGTGCCTGTTGGTTTGGCAGCAAACACGCATATTTTCCAAAATGTTGGAGTGCTCCTTTTTTATATAAGAAAACATGCAGCTAAAACTTTTATTTGCACATTATTAAACTAGTTTTCTGTAAACATGAATAGGTAGAGAACACATACAATTTATAGCATGAACACTGTCACTAACTACTGGCGACTTGAGTCTAAAAATATCATTGGGCTGACCACAGAGCACACATGCGCCCTGCTCCCCTTTACCCCGCAGGCTGTTCTGTCTCCATTGGCATTGTTGGTGCATTCAAATGTTATTTTCTTTCTCTCTCTGAAAATGTTTGCTTTCTTCAATGATCTCTCTGTTCAACTGTACTTGTTTTTGCTGTCTGATATGTCATGTTTGAGTTTGCACAGAATCCCCTCTCTCTCACTCAGGGCTCTCCAATCAGGAACACATCAGTCTCAGATGCCCCCTTCCATGTCATCAGTGATTGGGTAAAAAATACCTGCCCACCCCCTCCAATCCCCCCTCTTCTTAATGTATGGCTACCAGCCCTGCCCATCACCAAATCTGCTGAATCCTCTAGCAAGCACCTCTGATTGGCTTACTATTACTTCCTGCCTATTTACCTCACTATTCTACTATTGACCTTGCAATTTACGCTACCTCCTTTTAGCTGGATAGAACATAACACTTTACTGCTTCTGACCATTTCTGGAATGCTTTTAGATAAACTCTTTCAATAACACATGCTAGTTGCAGTGCAGTAATATTTTCTATTTCTACAATGGTGTGGACATGTGTGTGTGTGCGAGGATAGTACCGTCATGTCATGATTAGAGTGCAGAGTGTAACTTGTAGAAAGGTAGATTGTCTGACAGTAAGGACTGGTCAGATTGACGCTTGAATTTGAGCCTTCCTTCAGTATAAATGTTGTCTCAGGCTGTTTTCCCATCGGTTAGTTTTGTTCAGTAGTTTGTCGCAACCCATGCTCTGATAGCCTTGTTCTCAACTGTTAAATGACACACACAAGTGAAGTGATCATAGAATAATTTGCACTTTGATCCAAGACTTGAGCAAGGAATGGATCAATTGGCATCAGTACGTCTGAGACAGTCATTTCAACTAACTCATGGCCTTCGTCAGCAAATCTAACTCTTCCCAGTGGATGCTATCTTACACCCGGCGCAAAGTGGTGCACAGCACAAGTGTCATTGCTAGTTTCTGATCGACACAGTTGTCATTTTTGTGCTTTGGTCTTAAAATGAGGTGTGGTCAGGCGTAATGTTGGCATGTTGCTATCTTGAGGCAGCAGAAAGCGCCTGCGCCATTGACCAACAAAAACCTGGTCTAAGGTCAGATTGCAGTTATATTCCGCCTGTCAATTAACATTCTGATTAATAGCGGATGGGTTGCAGGTGGGTGAAATAATACATCATTAATGAGGAAAATATTTATTACGTTCTCTAAAATGTAAGAGAGCAGAGTCAGCAGCAGCATAACTTCATTGATTATTTCAGAAGCTAAATGTTTAGCTCTGTTTCCTCTTTTTTTTTTTTTTTTTTCATTTTGCTACTTCAATATCCCACGACATTACTGTGCTCAGAGAAACATTTTGGATTACCGAACACAGCCTCTCTCATTAAAGTAAATCATTAAAGAAAACATTGTACACACATACAGGGACTTGCATAGGGGTAGTGAAACTAATTTATTGTGGTGGCATGTGGATGATTTAAGCGTAAAAGCAGATTTGGAATACTTCAGAGCCGATCCGCACGTCATGCTTCATCATGACACACCAGGGCTTGCAGCAGCACTCCTCCTCCTCCTCAGTTAAAAGTTAAATAATTTATTGGTACATTTGCGTAAATGCAGTCAGATGGAGTTGTTGATGGGACAGGGGAGACAGCGGAGGTCTGCCTCTTTGCGCACAAGCACATCCATTTCCTCAGCAGAAAACCGCTCCCTTCTCCAATTCCCCAAATCCACAGTTTAAATAGCAATGTGCTGCAGATGCACATTCACCTGACTCTTAAAGGGAATGGGAGATGACATTCTGATTGGTTGAATTCATGTTATGCCCAAAACACACCTATGAT
>JAOVVB010193028.1:0-11022 GCA_028570985.1 Heterobranchus longifilis | reverse complement strand
AATAATAAAATTGGGTGGCTTAGTGGTAGATTTCTTCATGAGAAGAAGATGGTAGGTTTCTCGCCTGCCATGCGGAAGGCCCAGGTGTGATTCCCAGCCAGTGACCAAACCCCAGCCAGTGCAGGTTCCAGGCCCGGATAAAATGAGAGGTGTGTCTCAGGGAGGGTTGTTTCAGGAGGGGCATTCAGCGTAAAACCTGTGGCAATTTGATTTGTGTGGTTTGAATGGTCCTTTTGATGGGAACAGTTGAAAGACCAACATATATACATATTTATATGTATATAAATAAAATATAAACTATACTCACACAAACAAGACTTTACCTATTTAATCTGTACCTTATAATTTGCACAATGCCTGTATTTGCACTGATGTATACAGTATACACTACTATTTGCACTTCTAGTAGATCCTAAACTGCATTTCTTTGCTGAGTACCTGTACTACTGTATGCAATGGCAGTAAAGTTGCATCTACCTACCTTTTGACGCTGTGTACAGTATTATGACGATATAGTTCTAAAGTATGTTTTTTTCTTTTTTTCTTTTGTTTGTATTGTTGCGAAAAAAGTAGACACACATAAATTTCAGTTTGAGCATTGTAGACCTGTAGTCAGTACCAATCCTGCAATAACAAAAGTATCTCATTTTTATTTAATTGGAACTAAGAGGCACTGCTTTGTTTCAGTAACCACATTAGATGCAGCACCAAACTTCATCAACTGCAAAGGCTTTGCCAATTCTTCTCTCTCTCTCTCACCCACCCACCTACCCCATTGAAATTCGCTCTACACAGCAGCCCATTGCTCTGTCACAACCCATTAACACTGAGACAACAAGTAACAACAAACAAAGCCGAAGTGAGGCACCAAGAAAATTAAACCGTACAAATGTAAAAGGATGTGGAACAAGGAGAGGACTAAAGCAGAACAATGAAGTGGGAGGGAGGAATGGCAAGAGAGAGAGGAAGAGAGAAGGGCTTCCTGTTTTTAATGATTCTTTAAACCAATGCAGATGGAATATTGAGATTAGAGTACAGTTTATCTTTATCACTATATCACATCCAAGCATAAGGATCTGAGAGACATTAAAGCTACATTGTGATGGGTCAAGAGAAACGTATTACTAAAATGGTAGCCTGGTGTACAGTGCTGAGTACTTACAAAAGTATTCCAAAGGAGGACAACTGGTAAGCTGGAGACAGTTACGGGCATCTAACACTCATTAATCTGCATGTAACACGTGTTTGGGCCAATCCCACAGAAAAGCTACTTTACCACAATTTGATATTTTTTACATTTCTGTCTATGATAGGAAGGTGTCAGAAACCACACTGCATCACAGCTGTCAGAGACGTACAAGTCAGAGTGCCCATGCTGACCCCTGTCCACTGCTGACCCCTGTCCACTGCTGTAAGCTCCTGCAATGGCTTTGTGAACATCATAACTGGACCACAGAGCAATCGAGGAAGGTGGCAAGGTTTAACAGATCATTTTCTTTTGCATCATGTGATGGCTGGGTGCACGTGGCCTCAATTACCTGGGCATTAGATGGCTTCAGGATGGGTAGGAGGCATGCTGGTGCAGGCAGCATAATGCTCCAGCAGTGTTCTGCTGAAAAGCCCAGGGTCATGGCATTTATGTGGATGTTAGTTTGGCAAAAATGGTCTAAGACCAAGTATTCCTTGATGGCAGTGGCCTCTTTCAGCAGGATAATGCACTCTGCTGCAATGCCCCACCTCGCAACTTACAGGACTTAAAGGATCTGCTGCTAACACCTTGGTACTAGATACCAGAGCGCACCTTCAGAGGTCTTGTAGAGTCCATGCCTTCATGGTAGGTGATTGTATTATGACTAAGTGTGTTGTGCCAGGTATCTTCTACATCTGAACTTAGTCTTATTTTATTTTACATGGCGATTGTTGGAGTGAAAATATATGTAGAGGAAAACTAAAGATTTTAAAAAGCTGATTAAATGAAACAAAATTAAATTTAAGGTTTACTTTTTAGTTAATGTTGATGCATTCACTTACAAAATCACAGTGTGGCTCCACAATTCTTCAAGGAAGACTAATTTCCTGTAAATGCCATAAATATTACTGTAATTTGCTGCAATCAAAGGTAGTTTGTATGCTTTGATTGCCATGTGCTTGTAACCAAATATTGGATTTGTTTTTGTACCAAATGGTAAAAAAAAGTTTAGAAAACAGCATGTGTTTAAACCTCAATTCTGAATAGTTGATAAGCTAATCAAGTCACAAATTTCATTGTTCTGTTTGGGATCTTTCTGACAGTGTATTAAAGCCCATGAACAAAATGGCAGTCAGTTTAAGAAAAAAAAAAATCGGTGTGGTTTCCTACAGTACATCACTTTGGTTAAGAAACTCGGCCTGCAAAGAAGCAGAGGTGGCAGAAGTAAATACACTCATTATGTTAAGTCAAAGTACAAGTACTGGCCTTTTTGGATATCTATCTGACGAAATTACTGTTAAACGGTACAGATAGTTTCCGACTTCCGAACATTCTGAACAAGTTACGAATTTCTGCAGATACAAACAGGCTGCGGTTCTACGGACATTCGAAACGAAAGTATCTCACGTGTATTGTACAAAACAAATAAATAAATAAATAATAATAATAATAATAATAATTATACATATGCTGTATATAGGAATAGATATTTACAATTATATACAATATTTTCAGTGTGCAAGTGAATGTACTGTATAAAATGTCTAAAGTCCGGTATATAGCATGTGTGGGGTTGCGGGATAAATAAGTTTGCCTCATCGGTTTCAATTAATCTCTGTCTAGAAGCACGATGATAGGAAATTTCCATCCTGTAAATCTATCCTATCCAACTGTCTCAGTTGGCAGTGTTTAGAAAGCTAAGAACCAGGAAGTCATTTCTTAAATTCTTGTAGATTGATTTTCTAGGAATTATGTTTCAACATGGCCATCTCCAACCCATGTTGAACCTATAAGATATGATCTCTCATTTGTTTTACTCGCTGACTTTTAACAATGCATGACTGATATGTGACCTGATGTGACTTGTGTCATTTCTGACATTTAATTGCATCATGTTTCACTTTGATATTCAGTAAACGCATCAAACACCCGAATGAAACTTTCCATAAGCATGTCTATGGAACGAAGGCTGTAAATTAATCTCTAGGTTTTTTTTAGCAACCAAATAGTAAATAGTCCTGCAAACCTTTGGATTGTGGAGCGCTCTTCTCTTTGTGTCATACGTTTAATGTTAGTTTTGCTTTCCGGGTCTCTCAGTGTATTTCTTAACACCACACTGATGCAATCTATCATTCATGGCTCTGGCGTACTGAGAGAACTTTCTACCTTGATGGAATCCAAGCACTAGTGTTACTCTGGGATATAAATGCCATGGCTGATGCTCACCATGATGAAGTGCACTGGTGAATAAAACACACCAGAACAGTAAGATCCAAATCATATTCATGCCGGTAATAAACAAAAATCTATTTTTCTGGGTAGATTGATCATAAAAGCAACCAAATATTTTAAAAAGGTTTATTTTTTGCAATTGTATGTCAGTCTGATGTATGGCTTGACATAAACATGAGCGCGTACTTGTGGCATGATTCATTGACAATTTGTAATTAAGTGTAATCTAACACACAAGACGATGCATACGACTTGGCATGCGTCTTGCGGTGAAGTGAGAAGCGTCATATTTACAGCAGGCACGGGGTCTAGATATAAAAAGCCAGGCAGAAATGAAGCAGGGTTATTGAGAGAAATAATAATAATAATAATTTTTCAAAAAACAGGAGACAGAAGAGATTGAAAATGCCCATACTGTTATATTATGATGCTATATTTCTTATACTTATAAATAAATGTAATGTAGAGACATAGAAATCTAGAAAAAATACGAAATTGTGAGATTCCTTTGTATATCAAATTTCTTACAAACAAGAAGCAAAGTTAAAACAACTAAAAGACCTCAGGATTTTGTGTGATACTGTAGGAAAATAATCAACTCAACTGTATTCTGGTGCGACACGCCCTGAAGTTCCTATCTTACTATCCTATGATGGCATATCTTGAGATGTTTTATGCTCCTATACCACAGCAATATAGTATAAATTTTATTTTAATAATAACAAATCCTTACAATTTGTACCTTGTAATAAAAGACAGAAAATTATGAACTTTAAGTTTTTCATAGTTATATTGATTGGTGTAAAGTAGGATCACGGGATCAGCCTGGATTTTTGACTCTTTTGAGAGAGAGGTGAGGGCGGCAGACAGGAATTCCCACCCTTGCTTAATTATACTTTGCAGTAAAAGTGAAAAGGTGTCAGAATCCTGCAGACACAGATCTGTCCTAATGAATGAAAACAGATGGGTAGAACTGAAAGCTGAGCTGAGAGACCAAGAAGGTGCTCTCTCTCTCTCTCTCTCTCTCTCTCTCTCTCTCACCATGCATGAATTAGAGACGGAGTGATGGGTATATACTGTAGTGCACTTGGCAGAAATGGCCTTCTGACAATTAAAGAACCTGCGATTGGTCTTGGTGCCACAGGCTCGTCTGCTTTATTGAAACACAGCCAGACAGAAATCAGCTCAATACCACTACAAGACACAGACACGGGGAGAAGTCGTCCGCATGGTACAGAGTGCTTTTCATGTCCTCAGACTAAATTGGTAATCAATTCTTTTCAACATTCAGTAAGATTTTATTCCTTCAACCCTTCACTTATCAGTCATGTTTTTTTTTCCTTCCCACCTGAATGCCTTTTAGTGCATTAGCAATTTTGTACGTGTCTTATATTTTATGAAGTCAACATTTTTCTCACTTATAAAATGGCATACAGGTTAGGAAAGCTTTTGCATAAGATATTTGATAAACAGCTATTGTAAAGTTGCATTTAAGAGCAAATTGTGGGGGATGGGGTGCATTCCATGTCTTCTGATAAGTATATTTAAAAATATCATATACTGTACCTATTAAGGCAAAGCATGTTATATCACACAAATATTATGTGCATCTGATGCCTCACTTAGCTTGAAAAGTGTCATGATGATGATGATGATGAATGCAACCACAGGGGGGCACAATCCAGTGTCTTCTTCTGCTAGTCCCAAGTCTGGATAAATGCAGAGGGTTGTGGCAGGAAGGGCATCCGATGTAAACCATTTGCCAAGTCAATCATGTGAATCATTAACATGACTGCCATACCGGATCGGTCACGGCCCTTGTTAACCGGCACCGGTGCTGTTGCTGATGGAAAATGGGCTATTGTTGGTCGAAGAAGAAGAGGAGGAAGGTATGTTTGCATGCAGAGAGAGAAAAGGAAAGGCAAGAGTTTAGGAGTGACAGGAGGGACCTTGAATGCTGGGACTATGACAGGTAGGGCAAGAGCGTTGGTTGACATGAAAATAAGGAAGGTGGATATACTGTGTGTACAGTAGACCAAGTGAAGCAAGAATAAAACGAAAGGTGTACAAGACAATGGTGAGACCAGCGATGAGCTGTGGCTTAGAGACAGTAGCACTGAAGAAAAGACAGGAGGCAGAGCTGGAAGTAGCAGAGATGAAGATGTTGAGGTTCTCTTCAGGGGTGACCAGGATTTATAGGATCAAGAATGAGTTCATCAGAGGGACAACCCATGCTAGATTTTTGTAGATAAAGTCAGAGAGGCATTGTGGTGGTTTGGACACGTTCAGAGGAGAGATTGTGAATATATCGGTAGAAGGATGCTGAGGTTGGAACTGCCAGGCAGGAGGTCTAGAGGAAGACAAAAGAGGAGATTTACAGGATGGATGCAGTGAGAGAGGACATGAAGTTAGTTGGTGTGAGAGAAGAAGATGCGGAGGATGGGGTTAGATGGAGGCAGATGATTCGCTGTAACGATCCCTGAAAGGGAACAGCTGAAGGACAAAGATGATGTCAAATTGACCGTTTTTGGCATGTCTGCTTTTACAACTCAGGTATTCTTGTTTTCAAAATAATGATAATCATTAGAGTTAACAATTTTAGGTGATTTCTACAGTCTGAATATTTTTCAGTTGAGTTTCTTTTTCACGTCCTCACTCGTTTTCTATCCCGCTTATCCCATACAGGAGGCCTGGAGCCTATCCCAGGGATCCTTTTTGCATGTCCCTGTGGGAAGAAACCGAAGTACACGGAAGAAACCCTTGTACCCTCAAAAGACTGACCCTCACCCCTTGTATTGTGAGGTCACAGTGCTGCTGCTGTTCTTATTTAAATAAATTAGACATACCAATTTAACTCGCATACATGTATAGCGGATTCTGAAGGAATTTACTACCTTAAACCACTGTTTGTTCTCTTTCAGAAAACAGTTTTTGTCTGATGTGAAATGCACTCCAAATTATAACGACTTGATCATTTATGTTGCAGGATCTGTAGGCCGTAAGAATAGCAGAAGTGTAAAGAAGAGAAATAGAATGTTGGTGATTAATGGGGGGGGTGAAACACATGAGACGATTGATTGCTTGAAGGGGAGATCTGTTATGAAGAGAATTAGCTTGAGCTAAGTGAGTGCAGGAATTATGGTGCCTAGAGAAATTGACTTCTGTTTAAACTAGGAAATAATATTTAAACAGTGTGGTTTTATGGGCGCAACCACAGACGGCCGCTATTGATTCTGAGGATTTGTCTGTAAGCCCTGGTGGAATGTTTTGCTTCACCCATCACCCTTGCCACCACCCTTGAAACTCTCTCTCACTCTCCATCTTGTTTTCTCTCTTTCTCACACCTACTGGAAGTGATGATTTCTGGAGGATGGTAAGAGAGAATGTGTCTGATCTTGTGAAAGAGTGATTACCCAATCTAGATTTCTTAGTGTCAATGCACAGTGTTGGATAATTTCCCCTAAAGGAATGTTTAAGTTTCAGCTCATCAATCCTAATTTATGTCATTCTGGTTCTAGGTATTAACAATTGGGGGAGGGGGAGGCGGGATCCGGTTATCAGGTTTTCCATAATTTCCTGTTCTTTGCTGTAAGGAAACATTTTCATGTTTTAAAGGATGAGCTTACCAAATACTCATCTGCTACACATGCAGCTCATTTTAAGTTAAGGTTCTCTGTTTAAAAAAAAAAAAAAAAAAATTAACATACTGTATATTAAAAAAAGGTACTGTACAGCATTTCATTTGGAGATTCGGTTGAAGTCTGATACAGTAAGCCCCCAACATACTGTACGAAACGAGTTCCGTTCCGAGAAGCTCGTTCATACGTCTTGTGGCTTGGATAACACAAAAGTAATTCTAGCATCTTTGTGGAGTTATGCTGAGTTTTAAAATTGCCTAAAGGCCCTCGATGGTAAAACAGAAGATCCTGGCATTAATCACAAGTATATGGGGGTGGTTTGAGCTGTTTGGCTGCACCAATTATTCATGCAGACTCCATAGATCTCATTTGTGGGTAATTTGTTCAGTTCATTAAATATTCAACAAGGACCAGATCTGTGTGATTGCCAGCGACAGGGTCTCCTAAGACTGTGAAATGTCCAGGAGCATGAACACTGATGCAAATAAATCACCATCTTCTCGTGCATATATAGGTTGAGAAACTAATGATGCCTGTTTCTAACTAAGATTGAAAAACGATACTGGAGACAAACTCGCACCACACATTGCATCAGCATGCAATACCCTCTTCGCACTAATAAGCAGTATTCTAGCATATACTATAGCGTGTGGGTCATGTCGGGGCACTGAGCAATTGTGTAGGTTGGAGATGAGCGATTTAACAGTGGCTGGAGTGTCTGAGAGTACCCTTACTTGAATCTGAATATTCATGGCTTTAAAATGTTCTGGTTTTGGTTAATGGCAGGAGGGCAATGAGCCAAGGTGAGAGACTTGAAATGGGCACTGTGTTATGTCAGTCACTCCAACCAGACACCATTAACCTTTGACATCGATCACGAAAGCCTACATAAACCCAACAAAACAGCCAGGCACTCACTGTACCCAAAGTACTCAAGTAATTAAAGTGATCTTTCAAATGGATTATTCAGCTTTAGAAGTATTGAAGGTCTTATGGAAGAAATGTTCACACCGCTTAACTGCACCACCTTAAGTATATAGTCTATATTTTACCTCAATTCTAAACTTGTTCCAAACAACAAAAAAAAGTGTTTTCCCATCTCTTCACATCCATTAATTATCGCAATACTTTCAAGACTGTAGAAAGACATTCGTATGCATGTCGCATGACGCATGTGAACGCTACATATATCATTTGCAATCCTTAGCATTTGGTTTCCCTGTTGACTCCCTTCCGGTTTTCTTCTAGACAGATGATTTGCTTTTAAATCTTCTCTATAGTCTATAACTAAAAGGTAATGGCTGTTCTTTTTGCATCCTTAATAGCTGTTTTCCTGTGGTGTGAAGAAAAATCACAGCGTTTGTGCTGTCTGGTTGCAATTTTCACAGATCTATATGGAATAAAATATCCTGAATACTAGGGTCCAAAATGCTCAAGTAAGTTTATAGAGTTGACAAAAAAAGAATAATTAACAAATCATGAATTGTGCCAGACTTGATAAATGATAATGTTTTTTTTAATCAACATAAAAGCAAATTTTAAAAAATGTCACAAAAATGTGCAATAAGTCAATGTTTTAAAATGATTGTAATATTTAGCAGTTGAGTTTTTTTTTTTACGTTAGATTTGTTTAACAAGAAAGCAATCATTTATCTTTTTTCTTAGTCTTACAAATTAAGTCTCATGGCCAAGACATTGTCTCTTGTTCAATTTAGCCAGCTTTCTTGTTCTCGCCTGACAGCACCGAGATGTTTTCTCGAGTCCAACGTCTCCAGTCTGTCATTCATGAGAGTGCCGGATAATGAGATCTTCACTTAGTTCTCTGAAATGCTGACCTATGAGTTCACCCTGTTGGGGAACGGAGAAATAAGGCCATCAGCTCTGACAGCTCGGCTTGGAGTCGAGATCTTTTAGAAATCAAGAAAAAAGAGCAGTGCTAGAATAAAATATGCATCGCCAGACTTACTGATATGAAAACCCAACTTGTTTGGCAAACCTAGAATTCATACCGAGTGCGATGCAACAAGCTGTATGTCTGTCTGTCTGTGGACTTGTCATTCAATCCACAGTGATGGGGAGTGAGCAACGGCAAGAGCATCCGTAAGTTAGATCTATATTTACACAGGAGAAAATTTCTCGGATGAGAAGCTAGGAAAATCTTAGTTGTCCAATTTTGGTGAGTCCTTGCAAATTGTAGCCTCAGTTTTCTGCTCTTAGTTGCTCTCACGGTGTGACGGTCTGCTGCTGTACCTTCAAGGTTTGACGTTGTGCGTGTTCAGAGATGCTCCTTAGCATATCTCAGTTGTAATGAGATGCTATTTGAGTTAATGTTGCCTTGCTATCAGCTTGAAACAGTCCGAACTCTGGCATCAAGAAGACATTTTCACCCAGAGAACTGACACTCACTGCATATTTTCTCCTTTTCAGACCATTCTCTGTAATCCCCTAGAGATGGTTGTACTTGAAAATCTCAATAGAACTGTTTCTGAAATTTTGTTGGGGGATGAGCCCTAACAACCATGGCACGTTAAGTCATCCCCCCCCTTCCCCATTGTGATGTTCGGTTTGAACTTCTGCAGCTCATCTTGACCATGTCTACATGCCTAAATGCATTGAGTTGCTGCCATGTGATTGACTGATTTAGAGATTTGCGTTAACCAGCTGTTGAACATGTGCACCTAATATAGTGGCCCATGCATGTAATTGTGTATTTATATATACTCCTCGTCCTAGCCCAACAAATTCTGCTCTGCTTTTCTAATTTATAAGAGACAGGTGGGATGTGTGGGTGACATGGCGCTCCATCAGTCTTCCAATAACCGGCATCTTATTGAGATCAGAATAAGAGTGTGCAGCTGCATTGCACAAGCAAATAAAGAAAATCTCCCATCGACTCGCATGCACGGTTGGGTCAATAGAACTTGTGTGTACTGTTGTGCTGAAGGTCTGCTCATTAAGAAATAAGATTGAGCTGCTGGTATTCCAGCAGGACATAAAGTAATGCAGAGCGAATACTCGGTCCTCTTAATGTCCCATTTTTAAAATGTTATAATTGACTCTTTCTGTCTGCTATTCCCATTTATCCCATGCTGAGTTATGGTTATGTTCCTGATCTCAGTGCTGTAAGCAGTGCAAAGAAAACAATCCAAGCATAACTTTCATTCATTTCAATAGCAGTCAATGAAGGCTTGTGTTTTTCCGTAGTGTTTAATTGCCGCAACCGAGCATGCGACAAGAATATCTTAAGGCGTACACAACTGCCTCGCAGAATGATTTCTAATGTGATCAAACAAATATTAAAAATGTAAGTCTTTTTATACGTGGATGGCCGGAACTTGACCTTAAGGGACTTTTCATATCAGGACTTGGTGCTTCTTAAGACTCAAACACCAAGTTTACCTTACCGGCCTGACTCATTTCCAATTTTTTGGCCTAGTGTGACACATCGGTTTTATTATTGTAGGTCCGCACAAATTTTTTTCAGATCAGAGTTGCATTCATATGTGGTCCGAGATCAGAAACGTTTGTAACTCAGTCATGCTACTTAAATGAGAGAGGGCAGAATAGAGTTCATTATTTATTTTATTTTATTTATTTTTGTCTTTGCACATGCATAGAGTTCTTGCTGCCATCATCAGTCAGCAAAAGGAGTTTCATAGCAGGTGCTAGCAATACCTAACAAAACATGAAAAACAGTTAAAGCAAGGCATCGTCTTTCTTCCGTCTTTTGGACTGCAAGAAATACGGCAAAATAACTGCTTGCTGTCCTCCAGAGAAAAATCTCTTGCATATTTTTTTCTATAATCGCATCCGTTGTTTAAAATGTATGAATGGTCGCACAAACTCATGATGTGTTTTAGCCCAGATGTGCACGTGTGATGTGTGTTAGTGATGGGAAGTTTGGATCATTTTAGTGACTCGGTTCTTTGAATCTCGTTCATCAAAATGAACAAATCTTTTTTT
>JAOVVB010193017.1:0-11022 GCA_028570985.1 Heterobranchus longifilis | reverse complement strand
TCTGCCTTTCTGCTGCTTTCAGTATTCTGCTAAAATACAACAAATTGCTTGTTGAATTAAAAAAACTGAAAGGAAGTCATTTCTGACTTTATTTTATTTAAGAAATTGACACCATTTAAAAAAAGAAAATAATGATAGTTACATTTTAAAGAGCAATTTTCTACTCATTCTTTTTCAACTAACTCAAAAAATCGTGTCGTTCGCGATATGTCGCAGTCTTTCGCAATGTGTTTATTGTGCAAGTTGATATCATGATGATGATTTAAAAAACTATTTATTGTGCAGCCCTATTATATAATATTGTTATCATGCAGAAACGGATCCAGGTTCACGCCGAAAGACTTACTCAGTGTCCTCAGACATAAAAGCAACTCGCCGGCTCATCCTAAAACAATAACAGAATAAAGTGAATGAGAGGAAACAGCAGGTGAGGGAATGAGCAGCATTAATGTCACACTTCAGCCTGAATGAACGGCAGAGATAAATCTGAGAGGGGAGGTGATGAAGACACAAAATATCTCACATGATGGGAGGTAGATCATCGTCATCCAGCCAGAAAGGTTTCTTTCGTGGTTGTTCGTTCACGTCCTTCTTTCTCTCCTCCATCTTTTCCTCAACTCTCTCCTGCACTCTCTGCTTCTCCAGCTCTGCCTCCACGTTACACGTCTCGGCAGCGGCAGGACGGTGAGGTGCAGGGGCGAGCTTCGGAGAAGAGAGAGCCTCGGTCACATCTGTGACAGAGGTGTCCTCTTGCTTTCCGTCCTCCTCCTGCCTCTCCCTCAGCCCTGCACGCTTAGGGAGGGTCGGGGCTTTGGAGAGCAGAGTCTGAGGTTCTGCTGCCACGGTAACAATGCTGCTAAAATCCAGTGACAAGGCTGAGATTACCATTGATTCAGCAGTGATTTACACTTTAAATACAAAGGCAACAACTGATTGCTCCATACTCAACTAGACCACAAGTCCAAACCAAGCACAAACTTTGCCAAGCCATATGAGAACCTGGTTGCACAAAACGCCTTAAGATAAGATTTTCCTTAACGTCTGAGTTAAGGTTTATTTTAAGGTTCCTTAAAATAAAATCAGTTGCACAAAAACACCCTCATGTCTTCTCCTTAAGAATTCCTTAAATTGTTGACTGAAGTATTGAAGTTTTTCTCTTTTTTTTCTCCTTCAGATTTTTCTCCCTTTTTCTCCCAAAAGACAGTGAGGAGTTTTCACTGGCAGACACACACCCCTATCCGGCTTTCTCACCGCCAGACACGGCCAATTGTGCCGGTATGGACGCCCGACCGCGCCGGAGGCAACACGGGGGATCGAACCTGCGACCCTCGTGTTGGTAGGCAGGGGAAGTTTTTCTCCTTATCTTGGTCCTATACTTGAGGAATCCCTTAAAGTCAGTTAAACTGTTGCACAAAAGACCTTAGCAAGCAAAGTAAGGGAAAAAAACGTAAGGTGCCTCTGACTCTATCTTAACTACAACATGTCTGAGTTCATGGCGATAAATGAAGAAAACAAATGCATCCTGAGAAGAGTGTTCCTTGAACGGGAGAATCCGATGGATACGCTTAAATTTATTTATTATCTATCGTGTAATTTATTAAAAATAAATTAATGATGTACATCTTTGTTTTGCATTGTTCTAATTTTTGTTTTTGCAAACATTCCTAGGGACTGACTCTTCAAGATCAGCCACAGTGCAGGCAAACAAACGGTCTCCATGGAAACTACAATTTTACTGCTGTAAAATCTCTTTCAATGCAGTAAATGCCTCAATGTTTTTCCTTAACTAAGGAAACTTTTTAAGACATTCTGTGCAACACCCATAAATCAGACCCTCAGCTAAGGAGAAACTAAACCTTAAGTGTCGTACTTAAGGAGAAAACTTGAAGTGTTTTGTGCAACCGGCCACAGAAGTCCAAGAATCCGGCCACAACAGCAAATCAAAGTCGACCAGTCCTTTCATGTAAACATAATACAAATGAAACCACATCAAGCGTCCAGTGTCCGGCACTCAAACATGCTGCAACCAAAACAACAACAACAACACAGTGAAGTCAGAATCAACTATAAATCATCCACAGAGATGTATGAGTGTTAGTACCGCAGGCTATTTAACTTGTAAACATAATCAAACCTTCATCTTTGCCAGTAAAATATGCCAACACCACAATCTCTTCATCACCAAACACAGTGAATACCTTTCACTAGCCATCTTCTCTGCGAGTTTAGGTCTGCTGTGTAGCGGCTTCATTGCAGACACTGGGGCGATGTTATATTTAACAGATCCGGGTACTGGCAGGAACTGTTTGATGGACTGGTTTGTTCTGACTGCAGTCGGTTTTGGGAATGATCCGGTCCTTCGAGCCATCATATCGTCCTTCGCCAGGTCAGGCACAGGCTCATTTTCATCATACTCATCCTCCTCGTCATCATATTCACGTTCGCTGTGAGACGTTGCTCGGATTACAGCCGTGTCCGCGTGTGGTTGAGGTGTTTCCATGGAAACTCTGGGTTGCTCCAGTCTATGAGAGAAACTTCTATAGTTGAAATAACTAGACACTAAGCTGGAGAGGATTCAAACCACACCAAGCGTGTTAGTGCCTCCTCACACTGTTAGACACACAAATCTCAGCCCACCTGACGTTCCGTTTCTTGCTCCTGTCCGCCTGCACTTCCCTTTTGTTCCGCGGAGCAGCGTCCGTGGTGACCTCCCCTTGTGTGCAGCGCTTGGTGCTGGGCAGAGGCAGGAAACGGTTGTAAGTCACTGTAGCAGTGCTTTGTTTATGGAAAACTCCCGTCCTCCTCGCCATCATGTCATCTTTCTGGAGATCTGGGATCCTCTCCTCTTCTTCTTCCTCCTCATCCTCCTCCTCTCCTCTCCGTTCATACTGAGCCAGACGTGCGTCCAGCTCTGCAGGAGTAGGAGCGGTTTCAGGGGTGCAGGGTGGGAGGTCAGCGGAGAGAGGGGTAGTTTGATTGAGCGCAGCTCCATCTACCTGGCTGTGAGAGCAGCACATAAAGCTCAAACTGCAGCAACTACGGTGGATCATTTATAGCCAAACTTGCAACTATGGTCTTAAAATCCAGGCGTGAACATGCAGAAAAGCAGGCCGCAGGTAAGAGAGGAAAGATCGTAAAGGAAAGATTTCAAACTAAAATCCATTCAAGAGAGTGTCTTAGCAATACATGAATGTGGGTTAGAGAAAGCATGCAAAAGGAATGCAAATATACGATAAATAAAGAAATAAAAAAGACCTGTGATGACATTTTAAGCTCTTTGACCATCAGAGTCATTTGATAGCCTCCATCTATAAAGTGTTTTTCGATTTTATGGAACATTTCTGAAACATATATCAGAAGTGAACAGATAAAAATCTCAGAAGCCAAAAGGTTGACACAAACATTACAGAAATGCATGAATCATGCATTTACTATAGGTTGATTTTTGAGGCTGATATATTGGCCAATACTTCTTTTTTTCCATACATTAAAAGATACATATTTTTCATGAGAATAGCCAACTTGCCATTGTCATCAGAAGACATATTTCTCTAGGCAATTTATTTTAACTTACAGTAATGGGATGTAACAAAGTACATTTACTCAAGTACAACTTAAGTACAATTTTCATGTACTGTACTTGAGTATTTCCATTTTATGCTACTTTATACTTCTACTCCACTACAGTTTGTAGGCAAATATTGTAGTTTTTGCTACACTACATTTATTTGACAGCTTTAGTTACACCCAAAATATAAATAAATTAATACATTATTATGTATTATTATGAATGAAGCTACTCAGCAGTATATAAAGTAATTAAAATTAGATCCACCTTTACCAGCTACAATAATATTAAAGTGATGTACACATTAATGCATCAGTAATTATAATACAATAATATACATTATTCTGAAATGGGCCATTCTGCATAATGAGTACTTTTATTTTTGATACTTTAAGTATATTTTGATGCTAATAAGTTTGTACTTTTACTGAAGATCTTAAATGCAGAACTTTTACTTGTAACAGTATTTTACACTGTGGTATTACTACTAAGATCTGAGTACTTCTTCCACTACTGCTTATATGCCAATATTGATCAGCCGATATATCAACCTAACCGATTGATCTAGCTCGACTTGCCACAGCAGCATGTTTGTGTGTGTGTGTGTGTGTGTGTGTGTGTGTGCGTGTGTGTGTGTGTGTGTGTGTGTTTCCTATTAAAACTACAAGCAAATCAGCACAATGCAGAGCACTGCATCCAAACAACCTAATTTACTAATTCAAATAGGCCTGAAATGTAAAACATTTTCCAAAACGACATTGACAAGCAATTAAATTAAACCATTTCAAAGGTAATGGAACAGAACGGGACCTATTTATTCCTCAACACAGTCCACACTAATGCAAGAGAGACTTTGGATTCAAGCCCCTGTAGCCTAAGTTGTCTTGTATTTGGCCTCGTCCATACCTGCGTTCCCGCTCTGAAAGCTGGGAGCCCAGGCCAATGGTAGGCATGGCTACAGTTGCCTTGGAAAGGAGTCGTCTTAGCAACTCCGTCTCCTCCCCTTCACTTGACGTGACTGTGTCTATTGGCTGCTCGATCTCAGTCACGCCCCCAAAGGTCACAACTTTGCTGTGACCTCGTCCAGCCTTTGCTGCTGATCCGCTGAAAGGACTTCCATAATTTTTCTCCAGACAAGCCTGACACACAGGGGCCGGGCTAGCCTCACTGTACATACAATCTCACAAATGAAGACACATATATACACACAGACACAGACACAAACACACACACACACCCAACAACAGCCAGCAAAAGAGCAGGGAAAAGAAAAAAAAGGGTGGAAATCATGAGCAACCAGAGAAAGAGGATCAGACTGTGAAGACAAAGGAAGGACGAGGTGGAAATGATGAATCAGACAGGAAGTGTGCGGATGAACAGAAGAGGACAAAGCATGGGGTTGTGTACTTGAATCCCTTCAACACATACGTACATTCACAACATACACGCTAAGCTTTTTATCTACTCTAGGTAGCCACTTTTTCCTGGTAACTGCTGCTCCTCTGGGAACACAAAAAACTCTTTATCCTATCTAATGACATCAGCGCGGAGAGAGAAAAACAAAGTGCCCGCAGCCAACAGTCGCCTCTCTTTTGGTCACACACACAGTCTCACACACACACACCGGCCAATTCCCTGCTCTGTTTCAATGGCTGTCAAAGAAGACTGAAGAGGCCTGAAGAGCACAATAGTGAGGAGAATAAACAAGCAGATGAGAACATGGGGAGCAACAGAGAAAAGAAGAGAAGGGAAACTAAACCTAAGAGGATATATAGCTGCCTACAAATGGATACAAGAGACTAAAGACAAACAACTGAAACTGATGGAATATTAACAAGTAGACGATGGGGGTATCTTTTGAGGTTTTTTTTAAAAGGGGGACCCTTGAATCTGTCTCAAGTAGGGCTGTCCCAAAAACCAATTTCTTGGGAAGGACACAGCCAGACATTTCTCCATTCTCTGCAGAGATGGATGACATAACGCTACAATACGTGTCTTTTGGTTAAATTAAAGGCATTCATTTTAAGGATTCTGTTATTCTACAGTATTGTTTTGTATTGTATTGTTTGTATTGTTATTTGTTATTGAATAAAACATTTTTTTTCAAAAGGTTTGATGTGTTTTATATATGATTGTTTGTATGTTTGTTTTCTATCTATGCACTTTTTCTGACATAACATTTTTTCCTATCATGGATAAATTATAGACCTACAAAAAAACAAAGAAAGACAAAACTGAATACCTACCCAACAAACCAATATCCAAATAGTTGAATACTTTAGTCAAGCCTCATCTCAAGTAAACTTTATTTACTTTGAAGGCTGCAAAAAAATAACTATTTACATTATGGATTAACCTGTTGATATCAATTAATCGTTTTAATGTATAATATGCTACATGTCAGAGACAAGTGGAAAAATGCCCATTATGATTTCCCAGAGCCCAAGGAGACTAGTTTGTAGAAAGTTTGTCTGAGCAACAGTCAAAACCCTGAAGATATTCTATTAACAATTATATAAAACTGAATAAGTAGCAAACTCTCATCTCTTACTCTGCCTACCAGCACCTCTGAGGCTCAATGATTAACGTACAAAAAGTGTAAAAATAACAATTATTAGTATTCAAGTATTTAAACCGTTTTTTGATAACAGTCATGATCCTGGTCTGTTCTGACAGGGTAACTCTTTGGAATGTATTGTCAAAAAGCTAAATTACTCTAAATGGTACTGTAACAAACTAACAGATGCAAAAAGAAAAGTAAAAGTTAAGTAAAGTAAAAAGGTGTTGGTTTTTGTTTCACTGTTCTGTCTCCTATGCTTTCCTGTTACAAAATGAGCAACTGTCGGTGCAATGATATTAGGATTTTAAAATAGCTGACACAGATAGAGTCATGACACTTTGTGCTTTCAGATAATGCGTACTTTGGAGCGGTTTAGTGAGGATTCAACTTGGATGGCTTTTCGAAATGAGGTACCAAATCCAACATGTATTTAACCCACTGTTTGTTCGGGTTTAAATGATATCTAATGAAAACCATCTGGGTTATAACTTTATATGAAAGTCTCTGCAGATTAAAGATCCTCTCCTGCCTGCAGTGATCATCTGTTTAAAACTGGAACTAAAACGCACGCACACATGCACGCACGCTGCACATTCTCTCAGTCATTATCAAAGCACACACTTGACATACAGCAGTATTTAAGTGCTTTGTACGGCATGTGTGCTGAAACAGAGAGTGTGTTGGGCACCTGGGGTCAGTCATCTTGAGTCTCTCCCACTTCTGCATATCTGCCTGGCTCATGGCAGCAGAAACAAAGCTCATTGGTCCGTCCCTGTGAGGGAGGGGCTTACACTGAGCCCGCCTACGAGCCAGGTCATCCTTCTGCTTATTAGGCGTCGCCTTAACCTTCCCCTCTTCTTCCTCTTCCTCCCCGTCCTCCTCTTCCTCGTGGCGAGAGGCGGAGTTTAGGAAGGGGTTGTCTCTGCGTGTAATGATGTCAGGGACTGCTTCCTTCTCACTGTCCAATCACAGAGCCAGTACAAATGGCATCACACGGCACACACGTCACACCAAAGTGGAGCACGCACACGTCAAACCACAAGTGACCACAACACCCAAAGAAAAAAAAAAAAGAGTAGGAAAATGGGAGAGAATATTTAGCAGTAAGTTAGAGAGAAAATGGAAGAAAAACCGCAAACAAACACAGGCTAACCTGATCTCCTTCTCCTGCAGAGTTTGCTGCGAGGCTCGTCTAATGCCTTCCCAGCGCTCTCGGTCTTTGTTGCTACACACAGGGGGAGGGACAAACTGATGCACCTTGGGAGCAACAGTGCCGCGATGAGCTCGTCTGGACGCCAGGTCATCTTTACGAACATCTGGGACTCTCCGCACCTCTGCCTCCTCTTCCACATCAGACGAGGAGTCCCACGCAGATTTCTGAGAGCTCAAAAAGTCATTCTCGCAGCGAAGGATGATGTTCGGGGACGGTGACCTCACTTCCTGTTCCTCCATCGTGGGAGGGCTGGGGTTGGAGGCGGGACGGCGTGGAATGGTAATTTAAGAGATTATTAAAAAATCCGTTGTTGCATCATGTGAGCAGAGGTAGTGACGTGCAAATTTCGGATTTGACATGCGGCCACAAATGTTATTGGCATGGTCCCGTTGATTAGTCACAGTTCACAGGCAAACGTATCAGTGTGTGCGTCAAATAAATACCAAACACCAACTAAGTAGCCATTCGTGACCATTGAAACCTCTATTACAATATTAAAGGGGACCTACTGTGCTCATTTTCAGGTTCATACTTGTATTTTGTGTTTCTGCTAGAACGTGTTTACATGTTTGAATGTTCAAAAAACACTTTATTTTTCTCATACTGTCTGTCTGAATATACCTGTTTTAGCCTGAATATTCTCAGTTTTAGCGCCTGTCTCTTTAAGCGCCCCTCCCGAAAAAGCCCAGTCTAGTCTGATTGGTCAGCATTTCCAGGTCTTCCGCATCTGTGCTCTTGGTGTCGCTGCACCGTCACTGCAGCCGGGGGAATGACTGTAACAGCACTGTAGCTACACTTTCTGCAAAAATCCCCAATAAAAGCTTCCAAACCAAAATCTTCACAACCGGACGTGTTCTAGCAGGAATCTGATCCGAAAGTGGTGAGAAATTAATAACATCGGCTGCAAAGATTACAGCTTTCCCTGATGTTAGCATGTAGTTACATGTAATGTAAACACCGCAGTAACATGCCTGGATCAGATGACCGTATAAAGAAAATCCGTCATGAGTTGACGTCAGCTTGTAGCCAAAGTAGAAAAAAACTGTCGGAGTATTCAGAACGTTGTGAAGCCTGAGGTATTTGCTCACAGGGGATTACTTTTACACGCACGTTTACCTCATTATTTGAAACTTTGGCCATGTTCAATATGAGCATCCAACATTTTAACTTTATTATATATGACAGAAAATAAGAAAATGCATAATAGGTCCCCTTTAAATCAACCTCTGCCATCCGTAAATCACAGAAAAGGAGCAAGCAGTGAGTATACCAACACACAAAACTCATCATTAATAAGCCAGATTGCTGCAACCAGAAAGCTACCAAAAGCCAAAAGTCAAACCTCAACACCAGTGTGAGCACCGAGGAAAAAACAAAATTACCATCGTAACGATCCGTTAGTGAACACGACCAAAACTGTCAAACCACAGCAGCAGCAGCTGTCATGCCTCTCCTCTCTGACCTGCTGTAACGAACGGCAGCAGGCAGAACTTTAATCCCGGCCTTCTCCAACATCTGCAGCCTCTTCTGCTCCAACACTCCCTGCGGCACCTTCTCCTCTTCCTGTTTTAGTTTTTCCCCATTGTTCTCAGGTGCCCAAGTGACAGTCTTGGGAGTTTTGTGATGCGGTCCAGTTCTTTTGGACTGCTCTGGAGGAGCTTGGCTGGGGAACGGTGTGTAACGGCAGGGAAATATTAGGGATGAGGAAGTTTGTGTGTCTTGTGTGATTTACCTTTTTCCTCTGCTCAGTTTGTGTATTTTCCATAGCAGCACTTAGTAACTTACAAAATGCATAATTTGCATCTGAATTATTTATTGCACTGATGTGTTGGTCATTACCTCCGCTGCTCTCCTTCCTCTGTATGTGGTTTTCGCCGTGGTGTCGGGATGTAGGCGCTGGCGTTGGTTCGATTGGGAAGAAACTGGTTAAAGGGAACAGAGTTTCTTGATTCGCTGCTGGCTGTCCGTCTGGCCAACATGTCATCCTTCCGCACATCTGGCCTCTTGCCGGAAGCATCGGCCTCCGAGTCACTGCCTGCTCGCCCTGAGCAACAAAGAGCGATGGAGCATGAAAGAGAAAAGAGTGAAGAAGGTTAGAAAGTATGTCAGGAAATATTTTTAATTGGTTCTTGCATAATACCCTCTGCGAATGCAGTATGATTGTCCATGTTGCACCAAAAGTTTATAATATCTTCAATACCATTACCAATTTTTCCATGTTACTAAGGGGAAAACACAGTCATGTAATGGGACATGGCATAATCATGTTAAATTTGTAGACACTTTTAAGCATTTTAGACGTTTGTTGTGACACCACATTGTGAAATCAGCTCTGTATTTGTTCATGAGGCTGCCCCTCTACCACCATATTCAATTCAATTCAAGACTGATATGTGTATCTTAAAGGGATAGTTCAGATTTTTTGAAGTGGGGTTGTATGACGTACTTATCCATAGTTAGTGCATTACATACAGTAGATGGTGCTCGGCATGCTTCCAGTCTGGAGAGGAAAACAGATGTCGAGACGGAAGCTAAGCAATGTGCTGCTGTGGAAGGGATCACACAGCAAAACATATTTTAGCCTCCTAAAAAAATCAATATCAGCTTAAGTGTACGCTATATTTCGAATATTTTCACAGCTTTACCTTGCCGTCAGACAGCTCTTTACGACGGGGAAATGAAGCTGTTATATTGCTCTCTTCAAAGCAACCAGAGTCCTTCCACAAAAACAGTAATTACCTCGCAGAACACAGGAGTTGCTGGTCTTCCGCTGCCTCGATCGGTTAGTTAGTTCCTAACCCTTTTAAAATACCAAAGTCACACAATAACACAAATACCTCATACAACCCCACTTCAAAAAAATCTGAACTATCCCTTTAATTACTGAGCTAAGTAATGTGTCAGCTTTGCTTAAAAAAGAAGTCAGACAGGAAAGAAACATGAGCAGGTTTTAAAGAAACTCCAAGGTTAGTCAAACTTATCTGGAAGAGAATGAGGGATTATTAGCAAATCAAAATAAAGCAGCTATGATATTTGGCTGGATTGTTGGCTTGTTAACAATCTGTCTGATCGTCTGGCCGCTGGTGTTACTCACACTGTCTGATTTGTCCCCACAGATCTCAGCAATTACTTTGGTGAGTAACTGGAAAATATGACCCGAGTTGTAATTAACCAGAATTATTCTTCAAATGTAACTGCAACACCAGTGAGAAACATCACCTCTTCTCTTGGCAACTTTTCAACAAGGTTACTGTGCATAAATCTATGAAGTATTCTGCAAACACACATGCAGACAGAATAGGACAATTTATATCCCCTGTCTGTCTTTCTTGTTGGGTAGTAAGGCAGCACACTTTCTCAGTGACCTCTGGGGAATGTAGGGAATGAGTCTGTTCTCGGCTCTGGAATAGTGTTTTTTTTGTCACCCTGCTGCACACATATTATACTGTCAACATAAAAGACACAAACAGGATGTCTGTGATCCTCCCCTTGCACGTGCACACACACACACACACACACACACACACACACACACTGACAAACGACAGGCAGGATGTTGACCTCAGCCTGTGTTTCCCAGGTCCAAATCTCTCTTGCTACTCAGACCAACAGCTGCTGCATCTGGGGCACACACACACACACACACACACACACGGACACACACACACATGGGCACACAGT
>JAOVVB010192997.1:0-40421 GCA_028570985.1 Heterobranchus longifilis | reverse complement strand
TTAACATTGGTATTTGAGTGCATTTCAGTATATGCAATGACCCCATGCACAATTTACATAAATACAAATGAGTCTTAAGAAGACAGTGATTGCAATGAGCCCAACAATTGAGAATTGAGTGATATATCAAAAGTGCAGTAGTCAAACACAGTTTTAATGATAACTAAAAATGATATGGTATTACTAGCTGTTGGGGAAGTTTACCGTGGTTATCATTAAAACCAGTAACCATTTCTTCTCTAGGCATGACCCGTCGATTGGCAGGTGCTCTGTGCCTTCGTTGGCTGGGTTAGTTAGGTTTAGGCACGAGGAGTGAAACTGGTTAAGGTTAGGGTAAGAATAAGCCAAACAGAGTCAGAGTAGGATGGGTCATGTCTTCGCCCAGTCCCTCCAGACCATCCATTCTAGCATCAACATTTTGCTGCTGACCTAACATCTCCCTCTGTAAACAGCTCAGCATTCCAGGGGCCGGATCCACCGTCCCACCAGGACCTCCGAGCCTCTCGTAATACCGGCCCGTGTTTCACGGGTTTACCTGACCCCGGATCAGCTCAGACGGCTGCACTTCAAGCCCACCATCGGTACCATCCAGCTGTCAGAGGGCCATGAGGCTAAATTCAACTGCTCCATCGACATCCCCGACGCCAGGCTGGAGCCCACCATCTTCTGGGTGAAGAACGGTCAGGACTTGACGACAAAAGCGCAGGTGGTGATCAACGAACTCCAGACCATCACAGACGGGGTCACAACTCTCCTCTCCACTGTCAGGTATGTAACACACTGAGGTGAATAATAGGGTGACGGGCTGATTATTACGCAGATCGATAAGTGTCCTTTTGTATTACAGCATTACCCATGTGCAGCGGGCGGATGCTGGGGAGTATTGCTGCAGAGTGAATATCAGCACCAGGATGGTCGAGTCTCTGCCGATCACCATCAAGGTGGAAGGTGAGTTTCAACATGGTGCCAGAATAGAGTGCTGCAGGAATGAGTCCTAAAACCCGGAAATGAGCTAGCATTTTAGCACATCCGGTTCCCTCATCTCGAAGTCAACATACTTTTTCTTTTTTACTTTCAGTATGTACTGCAGATCCCCTTACAATGTAGTACTGTTACATGCAGTATGCATACAATTGGGATATACTACTTCGTCATAACATGCGCCTTGAATTTTGACCCTCATTCTCATATATCCGGGTCATGGCTAGAAGGTAACCCTAGATTTACTAAAGTCGCACAACACTGGTAAGGTCAGGCATTAAACTCGAATAGTTAAAGTGAGATTGGTCTGGTTAGCCATTAATCTCAAATGGTATGGTTAGGGTGAGGTTGTTGGGAAGTGAGTCTCACATATCTGCTGCACAGAGGATTGTGGGTCAGAATAGCCAGAAAATCATGCTGGCTTTTACCTGTCTTTGAAATGGCGGTTGCTAACAAGTGGCTGAATGAGACTGCAGTGGTTGTCGGGGACATTAAATGCCAAAGTGGTGTTCATATGTGAAGATGATCTTGCTAAACAAAATGTGTAAGTATCATAAACATGTGTTTGCCTCCAAAAGCCAATGGAAAAATCCCATTGACTTTTTTCGAGGAGAACCAGGGTGCCGCTAACTTCCCTGCAGCACTCTATTAGGTGCTTCTTGGGGCGTCCACATTTTTCATGATACATCTTTAATCTGTCTATAGGTCTACCAACATTTATCCAACAACCAGAGGACAGGAACGTAACAAGAAACACACCTTTCACACTGTCATGTAAGGCGGTAGGACCTCCAGGCCCTGTTCAAATTCGCTGGCTTCGTGATGGATTACCTGATAGTGACTTTCATAACTCTCCCAGCAGCTACTCTGTGTCAGGTAAGATTCTCTTTCTCACACATACAGAGAATATGTTTTTCACAGTTAATAACAGCTATACTGCGTCCTTCTTGTTCCTGTTGAGGTGGTCTCTAAAGAGAAGTGTAATTTCTTGCTGTTCTCCTTCCGCATCATCCAGTGAATGATCAGAATATGACGATGTGCTAACATAGGATTCATACTTTGTTCTTGTATCAGTCTGAAATGTGCTAGAGGAGATGGAGAAGTAATTTCCTCTGTTAGAAAGGCTTTATTTAATTTAAAAGTACTCCTAAAAAGTTTGTTTAATCTGTAAGTGCTTTTTGATCAAGCTTTATTTGTGGGTTTGTTTTTTTCTGGAACTTTTTGTTTTTACTAGAAGAACTTCTGGCTTGTATAAAAAGTTGTAAAAGTAGTATACTAGAAGGAACACTCAGGCTACAGCTTATTAAAACAATTAATTAGTTTCACTTTGGTTAACTTCCTCCTGTGAGTGAATGTGGAAACGGTCACCAACAGAGATAAAGGGACATTTGGTGACAATGCGTGGAGCGGGTCTTACTCAGCTAGCATCACTTTGTCGGTGGTTTCTATTCTACCTCGTCTCTGCTGCCTCAGCATCTGTACCCTGCTTACTGCAATGAGATTCATCACCACGGCCAAACTGTTGCACTGCTGAATGGTTAACAGCGTGACTATTCACACATACTTTTTTATTATTTTTGTAAAGCTGCTCGGATAGCTGTATACTGAAGACAATGTGACACATGGAGATTAACAGTGGAAATGCAACACTTGCTGTCTGAAGTTTGACATTTGGGAAATACTTTCTAGCTGGAGCCAGGGGGATCATATGTTCCCAGGGTCCTACGTTATCTTTGCAGTTCAAATGGCAAAAAAACAAAGAGAGATGGATGTTTCAGTACAGTTTGAATAGTAAAAATCTATTCAGTCCACTATGGAGCTATCAATGTCTGAAGTCAAGAAAACAATCTTTTGCCCACAAATTTGAGGGCGTATTGAGGAGTATGACATCAGTATTCTATAAGCTGTGGGTGGTTTCAACATATTGACCCAGGGAAACATACACTGAACATTTGACCTCGGGGAAAAACATTGCTGAGAACATATTCACCTTTTGAAAGGTCTCCTTAATGTGTCATATTAAAATGATATTGAGCTGGGGAACAAATATATGCTCCCGAGCCAGGTTAGTTAGTTAGTACTCCAGTTCTTTGGATTTAGTAAATAATGTGTTAGTGACCTTTAAGCTGCTGGAAGGTGGATTTTGTTATCTTTGAACACAGCTAGGCATTTCCCCTGTTTATAGTTTTTATTGTAAGCTATGCTAACCAGCTTCTAGCTGTCGTCTTATATTTAACAGAAGTATATTCGAGAGTGGTAATCTTCTCTTCTAACCTTCGACAAGAAAGCAAATAAGCGTATTTACCAACATTTCAAACTGTTGCTTCAAAATAGGGCTACAACTATAACACATATTTTCATTGTTAGGTCTATAAAATGTCAGAAAAGTTAGAAAATGCACATGGAATTTTCTATAGCAGTCAATCTCCCTTTATGGCCTCAGCTGGCCTCTTGTTGAAAGCAAACATTTTTTTATTAGAAGCATATCCTTTCTGCTCTGTATGCTCTAACCCGTCATTTTCAGCTCGCCGCAGGCTGTAGCGCACTGAGTGTTGATACAGCCCGGAGCTGAGGGGTTAAAGGTTCAGAGCTGTGCTTTGGTCCTGCATGTGCAAGGGCCTGGGCAGTAGCTTGGGGGGCTGCACAGAGAGTCTGTTCGGGGGTTGGCTCCGGGGACAAAGACCTTATTCACGGGACGGCCCACTATACCCAGCAGGGAGGGGCTGGACACAGAGGCTGGCAGTCTGTAGGCTACCAGAGCTCTGTGCAGGACCAAATATTGGCACAACAAAACTGTGTAAATCCACTCTTCTATACCTCATGCATACTATGAGCCTAGGGCCCCTTTTTCCACGACAGCTTGGGCACCATGATATTAGATATAGTGTGTTTTTGTTATGTTGAGTGGTGCATGATTGTTGGTTTTATTTTAAGAAAGTTATTAGCATGCATTTTGAATTTATATTGCTTGAAATCGGGGCATTATTATTTAGAGATAGGGATTTCAGAGAACACAGATTTGTCACTTTGAAAACACAAAGAAAAAACTGATGAACCAAATGTGGTGCACAGTAATAAAGAGTGAAATGTTGTAGGCTTAGTTGTAAGCTGACGGCTATATCTGCGGCCCAAGTATAAAAATGGAAAATAACATAGACATCTCAGGCAGCTCAGTAAACTGGACAGCAGCCCTCCATAATTTGTGATGTTTCCATTTGAGTTGCCAACCCACCTATTTTCATTACAGTGTTGTTGCTTTTCGTTTTGATTTGCTTGCCAAGTACAGTGAAAGCAGAAATGCAAGTGCTTGACCTTTTATTCATTTCCTTATAAAGTATTTGTATCTTTAATGAGCATTGGCTGATAGGACTGATACTGTAGATGTTGGGCAGAGGATCAATTTATGTAACCGTCGGCATAATCCACTCCTCTGTTGTCATATATAAGCACAGTATTTTACCAAAAATACATGCAGACACATGCTTCCATGTTGCTCTGTCATGCTACTTTAAGATGATTATGAGTGTTTGGAACATACTCATCATATGGACAGTATGAGTACAGCAGAGAAGTGGGTTATGCAGTAGATGCTGTAAGTTTTTGTGGACACTGTGATACTTAATCCTTAGTGCCTGGCATAATTTTAACACGACCACAGCAGCCACAAAAAGCAGACTATATGCAGCTATGTTTCAACTGAATATTTAAAGGCCACATAGTATGCTCATTTTCCGGTTCATACTTGTATTTTTAGGTTTCTACTAGAACGTGTTTACATGCTTTAATGTTCAAAAAACACATTATTTTTCTCCTCACTAGTGTTGTGACATTTCCTAGCTTGGCTTTTTGCCTGTTGTCCCTTTGCTCTTTTCTTAAAACCATATAAGAATGACCAGTTTACTCTGGGTCGACAGTGAAACCTGCTCAGTGCCCACAATGATGCAACCATCTGTTTGCCATGCAGTTTGAAATGAGGCATGTGGTAATTACATTTGCACAGCTTGGCTGGAGATGCACTGATATATTTGCACATTTCTCTCAGAAGTTAAACATCACTTTCGTTGTGCACTTTTGATCCATGTGATCCAAAGTTTATTTTATATGGTTTTTTGAATGCAATGATTCAATCCGACCTATTTTAAGTCACCTTCTATCTTTGTGCAAACAAACGTAGGCTACTGTAGTCAGTGTTTGTGTGAAAAGTGAAGCACTCTTTACTCCGGTGCTCCCAAGCAGACGAAGGCAAACTAAAGAGGACGTGATATTCTGCAGAATGTAAACAAAACATCCCAAGTTGTTTCCAGTCATCTGGCTGTTTTGTGATTAGCTTAGTGGAAAGGATTCCGAGACAGAGAAACACTGGAAAACAGAGCACAAAGGGGACATTATTTAGCAGCTGTCCCAGTCCTATTCTCACTGGGCAGATCTGTGGCTGTTGAAAGACGGGAATTGTGCGTCCTGGAAAAGAGACCCAGCAAAAGCATTGTTAGCACGTACATCACACTGGAGAGGCTCAATTTGAGCTTACTGCATGAGGTGCTAATACTAACCTTTGAGGTATAATAAAAGAGCGAGTCATCCACAAATGTGTTTTGTTTTTTTTGTACCAGTTTCAGTGTTACTTCTCTTTCGAGGCTGACATGGCACTTTTGCCCCTGATTTGCCTTTTGCACAGAGCGAAATCAGCTAGTTTGTCCAAACGAAGAGGCTGATAAGAATGTGTCTGGCTGGCTTGTATTTCAGGTTTATTCCCCCCAGTATTGAAGGACAATAACACCATTCATCAAAATATTCAGCTCTATCTTGACCTTGAGGATTGTTTGTTTTGAATTCATGCAGCTACGTTGTCCTCTCAAATGTGTCAATTGCAGGTGTGGACAAGTACACTCAGTTCAGCTGCGAAGCTTACAACACGAAGGGTGTCAGCACCTCCAGAGAAGCAAATATCAACATCAAAGGTAAAACTGGGTCTTTGGAGGCTGTTAGACATTCCAAGTAGGGATGCACCTATTCCATACTCATATCAGATATCGGGCCGATATTGCTTTAAATAGATCGAGTATCGATAACAACAGAGCCGATCTATTCAATTCAAATCTACATTGGTATGGGACTGGTACTTGGTATCCGCCGATATCCAAAGTCCAGGTATTGGGACTGAAAAGTCGAATCAGTGCATCCCTAATTCCAAGAGGTTTTCATGCTCTGCAAGCTGACCTTGTGCTTCAATGTTCAGGAGTCAAAGGGATACTTTGCTGATTAAAAACCAGCTCTGTGTCATCTTAGTGTGGGCAGTGTGTGCAAATGAACGGTGTTGGGCTTCCCTCTGTGGCACTAGTACACAGAGGGAGGTCCACAAAGATCCGCCGGATGACGCGAAACGACGTGAAGCCAAACACCATTCATCTTCCCACACTGCCGTGACACAGAACTGGATTTAAATCAGCAAAGTATCCTTTTAATAAACGGTCTTTTTAATGGTGTTTTGTAGTGCTTCCCGGCCCTGTGTCTGATCTCAATGTGACGGAGAAGAAGTCCGATAAGTTGATGTTGAGCTGGAGCCCCGGACATGATGGTTTCTCTCCACTAAATAAATGCCACATCAGGGTAAGCCCCCACGTCCGCTCAAACAGCGCCGTCGCTTAATGTCTTCAGTTTGATTCTCACAAGTTCTTTGTTCCATCTAAGGTTAAAGAGGTGAGTCGGAGGAAAGGGGAAGTGATGACCACCCGGTTCATCAACGTCACAGTGCCACCTTTTGAGTGCGAAGTCCCCGGGCTGCAGGCCATGACGTGGTACAACATGAGTGTTTCCTGCAGCAATGAGGTGGGAGCCTCGCCTGTCACCATGTGGATCCAGAGCAACACCACAGAGGGAGGTGTGTGAGTATTTAACGAACCTTGGAGCGATTTGCAGGTTGAATTTTGTTGCCACTTTGTGACACACCAGCAGATTTAGGGTGCAGCAGATACGTGGCTGCAAAATCCAATTAAATTCATCCCAGCACTTGAATTCACATGGCTTAGACTCTATTTGCTTTGAAAACCACCTTGTGTATTTACTTTTAAGAAGAAGCTCTGTGGTATGCTCCTGCTTCCTCCCCACCATAGCAGATTCCTGTTTAGGTTTCAGGAACGTAGCACTATGTAATTAGCCGACTACTTTCCCATCCAAAATGTGCTTAATGTAAGCCTCCTCCAGTGCAGCATGTATTAACTGGAATTTACGGAAGTTGCAAAACTACCTGTTTCTGCCAAGTCCCCTTCAGAAAAATGTCGTATCCACTAAAATCTCTGTTATTTTCCCAAAGGGTCGCATAGGAAATAGGAGTGGTCTCACACAAAGAACACACAAAGTTCTTACTGGGTGGGGCTGCTCTCAATTTCCTTCCTAAAACCACCACAGGGGATATTTTAGTTGAAAGATTTGATACGCTGTGCCAGGAAGTGACCACATACCAAACTGTAATCAAAGATTTCAATGGAAGGGGCAGTCTTACTTTCTCTTTTCCATTTTTGTTTTATAGGTTGGCATTTTACATGGAGCCTCTTGATTTGTTTTTGATGTCTTAATCCATCTGTTTTCCATTTCTTGTCACTCTCAGTGCCATCAGTTTATCCCCGAAATGTCACCGTACAGCTGAATGAGTCGTGGCTGGAGATCAGGTGGAAACCTCCCCCAGAAGATAAGATAAATGGCATCCTGAGTGGTTATGATGTTATTGTCAGACATGGCTCACAAGTGAATAAGGTGAGCTTGTTGACAACACGGTAATTAATTATTTTTTTTTTTTCAAGGCTTTCCTTGTTTATGTAACAGTCAAAGTAACTTAGATTATTACCAAAATATCAATCGGAAATAACAAGAAATACATAGAAAGTTAAAAAGTAAGTAGTAACTTACATACTACATGTACTGGAGACACATGCACACATGTAAATGTATTATGTTAGTAGGTAACCTTTAATATTTCCCATTTTTTAAAATAGATACACATATGCACATACATTCATGTACACACACTTACAGTATAGATATGTACAAGAAAACCAAAACATGACTTATTATATATTTAGTTATACTGATTATTTATAGTTCAACTGCATCTAACAGTGTATGTACATAAATTACATCCAGTACAGACATTAAAGTATAAGCGTGCCTACACTTCCGTACATACAGTGCATATTCTTCCCTATACATACTGTATATATGTATTAACTAATATGAACAATGCACATCTTTGAGGTGTCTTCCTTTTTTGTGAAAGCTGTTGTTTTTTTCATTTTAACATTTCTGATAACAATGACTCATGCATGACAAATATGAAAAGAATGAGTCTTGCATATTTGGGAATATGTGATCCTCCCTTTGTGCTGCCTACTGAACCAGAGGTCACCTCCTCTATTATCTCTGAACAGTTTTTCCACTCTCTAGAATCAACAAGGCAGGGAAAGTCATTTACGAGAAGTGCCTTCCTTTTTTTTTTATACTTTAGATCTCTCTAAGAAATAGCACAGTTTATTTTGATAGCAACTTCTTTTGTATGCCACAATTGTCCGGTGCATTATTCCATGATGCTGTTTGTGCATAGTCGTGCCTCTCTGATACAATAGCGTGTTTCCCGTCCTTCCTGTCTGTGTCGTACTTAAAGGAAGCTGACGGTGTGAAAACTGGAAATCTGTGTTTTTCTTTGTTCAGCATGTGGCTTTGAGTCATCACAGAGTGAATGGAATATGAATACAATGGGATGTGTACTATAGGCCCAAATATCCTTATGCGTTGTCCAGTCAATTGGTGATGTCATTACATGACATGACTTTGGAGTAGTAGCAGTTACTGGAAATGTGCGCAAATGCAACTTGTTCCTACATGCCCCTAAAACTGCCTTATAGTGAAATAAATAGTTTAGATAAATCAATTATCTTTAAATTAGAGGAATAAATAGTTATGTGATTCACGGTAGAAGTCGTGGTGCCATCATCTTCATTTGAATCTGAGGTTGGCTCCCAAAATTTAACATTTTACCACACGTTGCCCTCTGGTTTGGTGCCACAGACATGATAGACCATTAATCATGGGTTGAGCGTTCGTTCCCAGTCCGACCGTCAGCACATTGGTAAAGCAGAGGAACCCCACCGTGTGGTGTTGTGAAATACAGCGCTATGTTTGTCACATGCTCCCTCCCATTGCAGCACATGAGCTTATCCAGAAAGTTGCTCTCCTTCCCTTTTTTGTACTAAGTTTCATTCTATATGATAATCCCCCTATATATACACTTACCTAGAATAACCCCAAAATGTTTCATACTACAATTGAAACAATTTTAGTTGCATTTCTTGTTTTTTTTATAGTGCACTAAGTGGAAATGAGAAAAAAAGGAGGACATGACATGCAGCAAAGTTGTTGATCTGGATTTGAGATGTTGCACAAATGTACGAGATTGTTCCTTAGCATGCTGTCCCCAAAATATTACCTCATTTCATGTAGAATCTGCTTCTCTTTCAGTTTAATGACTTACCTTACTGTACCATTACAACTTTATCTTGTGACCTACATGTTCTTCTAACAACAGGTTGAACTCCACAAAGATAATGATTAACCTTAAATGTGTTTTTAAGTCTGATTATGACACGAGACACAATCCACATTTAAATAGTCTCTGTTGCTATGCTGTGTGTTGTTTCAGATCCACAGTTACACCACCGTGGCCTTTGTAGATGTGCAGGAATTCAACATAACCTACAGTGTGGAGGTGGCTGCATGCACGCAGGCAGGGAGCGGCATGGTCAGCCCACCATTCTATCTGTTTGTGCCAGCGGACAGTAAGCTGCTCTATTGATTTATCTCATCATCTGGGAACATAGTTCAGTTGATGAATTGTACTATACTACAAATATATTCCTGGCCTATAAATAGATACCATGCCTATTAAGGCTTTAGCCACACTAGCAGCGTGGCCGTGTCCATCGATCAGTCACCTACAGGATGGATTACCATGAAATGTGCTAAACGCAGTCATGGTTCCCAGGGAATTCACTGTAATAACTTTGACTTTGTGACTCTGTCATCAGGTCAAAATATCAACTTGTCCAATGCTTTGGTTTATAACCAAATACCAGGAAAACTAACAGCATTCCTATGAGCCTCAGCTGTACTTTGTGTGATTACATGGCTGTAGACCAGGGATACTTGCTTTGGCCAGGTACAAAAACTAAAACAAAAAATTCCCGATGTGAATCTATTTATTTTCATTGTGAATTAGCACCCTATCTGGGCCGTAAGTTGAGTATCACTGCAGTAGACTATTGTTTGTGTATCACTTGTGTGTATTCCTATTGTGTTGTTTTTTAATGCACCATTACATCAGGACAAATTCCTTGTACGTGACGGCGTACTTGGCAATAAACCAATTCTGATTCTGTTTAAGTTTAAGCTTTAGTCTTGTTTACAATAGAATGATAAAACTTGACAAGGAAGGGTTATCTTGGACATTTTAAAAAGAATAGTTTGGAAACTAGTTCATTGTATTCAAGGCATAATAAACAGTTATGGCAGAAAATAAAAAAAAGACTGAAGTTGCAGACAGTTACACGTTGGAATCAATCACATATCCTTATTGATTCACATTGAAACAACTTATCTAAGGACATATTGCTATAATCATCATTTGGGGAAAAAACAATAAACATGAGCTGACATAACAATGCTACCATTGCTAGCAGGTCTGTAATTCATCTAACTAATCTGTCCTTCCTATCTCAGAATCAGGGGTGTACCCATCGTCCAGCCCTGACACCAGGGTACCGGACTCTGTCCATGTTGTGCTGGGCGTGGTGTGTGGCTTCTGTCTTCTGCTGCTTATCCTCTGGGGTGCTATCTGTGTACACAACAGGACTTCCGACTCTTGGTTTGGGTATGCTGACAATCTTTCACCTTCTGTGCATTGCAAACCCAGTTTGTCTTATTTTTAAAGTTGCTAAGGATCACTGCATTTGTGACCCATTTGTCTGCATTGCTCATCTTTGCTTTAAAGGGATATTTCTATTATATTATTTTTTCTGCGTGGCCCTGTCCACAGCAGTACATTACTTAACTTCCATGCCAGGACTCCTGTCTGCTTCCCCAAACTGGGTAGTTAGGTACCTCATATAACCCCATTTCAAAACATCCGAACTATCCCTTTAAAAGCAGAAAAGGTTTGATGATGTAGTTCATTTTGTGTTGGGGCCTGGGGACCGTTGAGTAATCTTTCCTCAGGGGCACACTGTAGTATGACTTGAGAAACTGAACACTTCCGGACTCTGTTAATAAACTGCCTTTGCTTCCTCTTAATCACCATTGTCTGCGCTGAAGCCTGTAATAACTGTCTGTGCAGCTGGAGAGATGGACACAAACCAGCTGTTAATTTTCTGGAATTCATTATTATGAAGTCTGTGACTCAGGTTTGCCACTCAGGATATGGACAGGAATGTGTCACAGGCTGCTGCTCAGATAGGAAAACAGAATGTGACCTCAAAGACAGGAAAGCAACAACTCAGAGGGTTTCCTCCTCACTCCGACCACCTCTTCAGCTGAATCTCAGCCTGTGTGTGCACGATTACTGAGCTGTAATGACGGTCAGGTTAGCAAGAGACTTAGTGTTTTTTTTCTTTTTCCCTGTCTCCCCCTGCAGGCGGGTGTTTGGAGGTGGAGAAAAGCTGCAGCCTTTTGTGCAGTACAAACCCCAGAGATCCTACAATCGATCCGCCATAGGAATCACACGTATGTTCTTGAATATTACTGTGGAAAATGAACATGTAGGCAGAGATTTATGTTGTCTTGCTTGAGGCACATTTTAAATAAACAATAACTTGAGTGGGTCATGTCTGCAGTTGCAGTAGTGGACAGTAACAAAGTACATTCACTAGAGTACTGTATGTAAGTACAGTTATACCTGTACTTTACTTGAGTATAATTTTTTGTCCAAGTGGTGTTACTGTACTAGTACCTCGCACATGCACTGCTCAGATTGGGCAGCTCTTCGGTAGAGCTACAGGTACGGGTAGAGACCTCTTTGCTAATGTTACTCAGATCATCAGGCACTTCAATTTGGTTACACTGAGTTAATAATGGCTACAAGTTCACGTCCATGTTTGAGGTTTGTGAGATAAAGAATGTTTCCTATCGTTTTAAATGTTTGCTCTCTTTACCGCACACAAACAAAAAAGCGCAAAAAAAAAATTAAACTGACAATGGCTGTCCTTTTGTCAATTTAATTGTGTTTCTATAGGCTTTGCAGCATATTTAACAAGCTTTTTATTCTTATTCTTTATTATTATATTCTACAAGCAAGTCAGTGGGTAGTTTCATAGTCATTAGGTTCTGTAAATGTATTGTGACAATATACAACAATGTGTTTATTTATTAAATTGATTTAAAAAAAGAAAAGAAAGAAAAGTTCGTTGAATGCTTATTTTTAAAAGCAAATACTCCCAGGAGTGTTGACCAGGAGTATCTATACTTTGACTCAAGTAATGGAGTTGTGTACTTTGTCCACCGCTGTGCAGTGGGGAACCTTGGTGTTAGTGAGGAACTCCAGGCCAAACTTCAGGACGTGATGATCATGAGGAACTTGCTCTCTATAGGGAAGGTTCTCGGAGAGGGTGAGTGAGCAGTTTCATGAGAAATGTGCAACCACAGGAAACATTCATAGCCACATGATGTAGATTCATACAGATAATAGCACGTACTGTGCAGAGTATGAATTATTTGTGATGTCATTTAATCAGGTGAATTTGGCTCCGTGGTGGAGGGACATTTACAACAACCAGACGGAACATCGGAAAAAGTTGCTGTGAAGACAATGAAACGTGAGCTCTCTATTACTAAAAGACATCCTTTGGTCATCTATAAACTGTAAAACAAGTAGAAACGGAGGATAATGTTTCTCTCTTTCTTCAAACAGTGGATAGCTTCTCTCAAAGGGAGATTGAAGAGTTCCTGAATGAGGCGGCCTGCATGAAAGATTTCAACCACCTTAATGTCATCAGACTGCTCGGTATGAGTAAGACATTATAGCCATAGACATAGAAGGAGAATAGAATGGACATTGAACTGTTTGCCATGGTCATTTGACTAGTTCAAGAAAGTGGCACTGACCATAGTCATAGTTCTTTGCAATGGCAATGGTACACATACAAATGGCCGCCACTCTGACCATCCTTATCATTTGGATGGGAATGTCCATTATACTCTCATTCTATTTTTTTGGCATTAGTTATTTTAATATGTTGTAGAATCCCACTTCTCTGCTCTATTTTCATTTGCACATCTTTACATTATTTCTGACTTTTTAGGTGTGTGCTTGGAAGTAGGTGCAGGACATTTTCCCAAGCCCATGGTCATCCTGCCTTTCATGAAATATGGAGATCTACATAGCTTCCTGCTGCGTTCACGTCTAGGAGAGAGTCCACTGGTAAGATTTCAGCCAAACACAGAAATATATTCCAGCTAATATTATATGATATTATTCGTATTAGTATTAGACAAAACTTAATAATTGTTACTGTGTTTTTACACAGTTCTTGCCCACTCAGACACTCCTGAAGTTCATGGTTGACATTGCTTTTGGTATGGAGTATCTCAGTGGTCGTAACTTTCTGCATCGTGACCTGGCTGCTCGCAACTGCATGTAGGTTGCAAATACAATTTTCTTTTAATAGTCGCTTTTAGATTAAAGCTGAAGCTTGTAAAGGTCAGTTGATTCATGCGATTTGCTGTTTCTGTTGCTTTTTAAAGTCCATTCCTTATTTGTTTTACAGGCTGCGTGATGACATGACAGTGTGTGTAGCAGACTTCGGGTTATCTAAGAAGATCTACAGTGGAGATTATTACAGGCAGGGCAGAATAGCCAAAATGCCTGTCAAATGGATCGCAGTAGAGAGTCTGGCAGACAGAGTTTTTACTGTAAAGAGTGACGTGGTAAGTGCTTCCATCTGCTCCTGTCTCTTCCAGTAACAACAGTCACCGCTAGATACTGACCTGTCACTAAAAGAAGAACCGGCCCCTCATCTACTCTCTGTTTCACTCATTACGGTCTGTTGTTAATTTCAAAACCACATCTACACAGAGCAGTCAGCTGCATTACACAACACTAATTACTCAGACTTCCTGTTAAGGGTGTGGTAAAGACTTTGTTTTTCTCATGTCATGTATCAGTGTGGTAATTTTAGGATGTTTACCTTCTTTTGCAATTTGTCTCTGCTTTTGAAATTTTAGAACTTTAAAACTAGTATATTGTAGATTGATTTTTGTTGAATTTGTGCATCTGAATGGGGAAAATATGTCTTTATTATCACCCATATTGTAACATAAAAATGAAAACTGGAAATGAAAATAGAGGCTGAATACATTTGCACAACTTTGTTGTGGACTGCAAATACTAATATTTCTTAACTCACTTTCAAGTTAGCACATTTTAAGAGTGTGGTTAATCTAGATTAGTAATAGTAATTCTAGAGAGCGGAGGAAATTAGTTAGTGGTATGCACTGCAAGTTTTTCACATGATGAAATATCATCTAAAGTTAATATTCTGTTGTGCAGTGGGCATTTGGTGTCACCATGTGGGAGATTGCTACACGAGGCATGACGCCATACCCCGGCATCCAGAACCATGAAATTTACGACTACCTTCTGGAAGGACAGAGACTGAAGCAGCCGGGAGACTGTTTGGATGAGCTGTGAGTGTTTTCTCTTCTTGACACAAGTGTTGACTTTAAGTTTGATTGTGTTGGAGGTAACCGTATCAGTATAAATATATACTGCAAGCTTTACACAGATACTTAAAAAGCAGCAAAGTTCACTGCAGACTACATCCTCAACTTGAGCACCAAAAAGTATGGCTGGGTGATATGATGATATATATATCTTCAAAACAATATAAAAATGTCTATTGTACATATTTTTCTATATCGTTTTTATCAGGATGTTAAAATACCAGTGGCTGAACTGCATTACGGCAATATTTACATCATTTAGATGACACTTTTAGAAGATCTCGGCCATATCGCTCAGCCGTACCTTGAAGTTGTTTTGCACTTAAAGTACTAATAAACAGTACATCCTTTTTTCACTTCTCCTTATTTTGGCTTACATCCAGTGCAGCAAACAACATTAGTCTCAAAGACTCCTTTGCTCACTACTGCCATGTGCAGTGAAAGTAGAAACTGAATATACAATTTCAAAATGTGTTTTTCAAAGTTGAGGTTTTACTGAAATGAATGCCTTCAGTTGTGGTATCTACACCCCCATACCCCCCAAAAAGTATATTAAAAAAGGTTTAAGATCTATGAAATGAGTTGTTTTCTTTATTTACCCGCGTCTAGGTATGAGATCATGTACAGCTGCTGGAGGGCCGATCCACTGGACCGACCTTTCTTTACCCAACTGCGAGAAATGTTGGAAAAGCTCACAGAAAAGCTCCCGGAGTCTTTCAGCAAAGACGATATTATCTATATTAACACCAGCTTTCCCGAAGATTACCCTGATGGAGAAACACTGGCACCTGCTGAACATCCCCTGTTCAACTCGTCACCTTCCTGCAGCCATCACGCAGCAGAGAATTCAGTAGTTACTGCGGACATTCACGGGAGCCTGGAGGATGAGGATGAGGAGGACGATGATCGTTATGTGGTGGTGATCTCTCCTGATCCTTCCCTGAGAGCTCCTGCAGTGGACACTCCTCTTTTGTCAAGTGATGCTTTAAGTCGAGCAAATGGAGCAAGGGTTACTGATGTGACGGCTAGGGATCACAGCTCTAGTGACATGTCTTTCCTGCTGTAAAGATTGGTACCCAGCAGATCAAAACTGTAATAAAACCAGGGTTCACTAAACCGTATGCCTCATTGCACTGGGAGCACCTTGACATTTCCTGATGTGGACTTTCTCTATTGATGCTTATATATATATATATATATAAGCAGTTTATGCTTTACATGGCCAGCCTACATGTCAGTGTTAGGAATGTTGTTTGTGTGTCAACATCAAACATGTTCATGCACATGTTCCATAAGCTTAAGATACACTGAACTGTGAAATTGTTTACTGTTTTGAATTTTGTGTTGCAATGTAAATATAGAAATGTACAGAACATTTGTAAAGTGATACTGTAAAAAATGATGATTCGTAGATTTCTTTAAGACTTCATTAAAATGAGATGTCAATTGTCTTGTATTGTTATAGAAAGGTGCTTCATTGGAACTGCATAGATCGGTATTGAGAATAATATATACATGCACAGGTATGTGCAGTATATTATGTAGGTAGTATATGAGCAATATATTTTGTCAAAAGCACCATATTCTGAAAGTGTGTGGAGTAAAATTGTCACAAAATAGAAATACTCAGGTAAATACCAGTAGGCATATTGTAAAAAGTGAGATTTCCATGTATTTGTTTTTAAATGTATTATAAAGCAGGTCTAGGTTGTATATAAATAGTATGAATACTCATGCTGTCTTCACATTACCGGTGACATTGCAACATTTTACAAGTCATTTTCAATGGAAGCTGGTGATATGACGCTGCAAACTGACGCCTGACACTTGTTGCTGGGTGACAAGCGTGACGTGAAACGGGCGCTCGAGCAACACCAGCTGACAGCTGACAGCTACCTGACAACGACCCTGCGACAATGCAGCTGGCCACGCTCGGCTGTTTGTAGCTTTTGTTGCCCGTATAGTGTGGACAGTGTCAATCCATGGAGAAATGCACAGTCTGTATTCAGAAACTGTGCCTTTAAACGAGCCATCTGGACTTCTCTAAGGTTGTGATGTCACAACTATAGTCTACCATATATAGAATGCTGACCAATCAGAGTAGGGATTTTTCGGGAGTGGGGCTTAAAGAGACAGGCACTAAAACTGAGTGTTTCAGACAGAGGGTGAATACATAATCAGACAGTAAAAATAATGTGTTTTTTAAACATTAAAGCATGTCAACACGTTATAGTAGAAGCCCAAAATTGCTAGTATGAACCTGAAATGAGCATGTGACCTTTGAAAACTGTATTCACGTGTAAAAGAGAAAGAAAGAAAGAAAGAAAGAAAAACTCAAGTTGAGGTCACTGGAAGATGTGGGTCATAGGTTTGAAGTTCAGCTGATAAGGATCAGCTTCTGTTTGTAATGGCAAACCGCACTTTCATGTAGGCTTTTGTTTTCACAGTGTGATGAAACAGTGGCTGGCAGTAAACCGGATCTAGCAGACGTGGCCGCACAAGACTTTCTTTTGTAATTATTTAAAAGAAAAAAACACAGCCACGCTCCGCGCTGGGACAGGTATCACTGAACAGGTAGCGTCAGATTCCTCCGGTGGTTGGCGGCGCCTCCTGCAGGAAGTGCTCACTCCCACACCGACATGGCTGCTGCAGTGAGGATGAGGACGTGGAGCTGTCCCACCAGAGGAGTTTTCTATCCATGGGCAGTCCTTTTTGTAGTTTTACTCAGCACCATAAATGCGGTTGTTGCAGCACCAGAGACAGGGCTTTGGAAGATCACAGTTGTAAATGTGAGTATCTTACCGGAAAACACTGGGTAACTGCAGCACCGGTTAGCTAGCGTTAGCTACATTAGCCTTGTTGTGCTCGGCTCGCGATCAGCTGTTAGTGTGTTTACAATCGTGTAATATGCCCTCCATTAATCGCGCCAACTACTCTTTACTGTGACTTGCTATCCTTAATAGATTTGTATAAAGAGTGCCTACCGAAAGAGCAGAGTCTGTTATTAGCTAATTAGCGTATGCACTTTAAGGTTAGCCGTCGGCTAACTAGCTGGTTTCAGTTTAAGTTAGACAGCTGTCCAAAGACTCCTTATTCAGCTGAGAGAAATCGTAATGCTGTCTTAGGTACTTTATTGCCAACCTCCAACACATCATTGTTGTAATATACATGAAAACACACCCTGAAAGTTGATTTACAGTCAAGTGTTTGTACAGTGGCGTCCCTCCTCATTTTTATCAGGTTCCCAGACTAAATCCAAGTAGACTTTGGAAAGCCTTGATCAATAATTTAATTATTGAGAAGTTTCAAATTCCCTCCGTTGTTGTCTCTGTCTCTATATCTAGTTGCAGTATTAGGTGTGCTGAGAGGCAGGGTGCTACCTGGAGAGGTCACCAGTGTGTAATACACACATTACACATCACACCTATGGACAATATTAAACTTTGTGATTAACTTGACACATAGGTCTTTCCCCCATTCACAAACACAGAAAGGACCCAGCCTCGCTTTGAACCTGGGACAGTTCTAACTACTGAGACCTAGGGCTGCATACAATATGAAGAAAATATTGGGGCTGTCCTCGATTAAAGAAATTCTTCGTCGACTAACAGTCATACGATTTTGTCGACTAATCAATTGGTTGATTTAATCGACAGATCTGTAAAACTGAGTTTCTCCATCATGCAAAAGTGCCACTGTAAGTCTTGTGTTTACCAGATATGTGCACATATGTTTCTTGGCATAAGTCATTCAGCATGAAAAAAGCATTTAAAAAATGACTAATCGGCTAAAGAAATCTTCCACTAAGACCAAAACGACCGATTAGTCGACTAATCAACTAAGAGGGGGCAGCCCCAGAAAATATGCAATAAGGTTGTCAAATTTTGTGATATTACTTGTGATAAAGAAACGGATATTAGTGTTCTCAGTTCTTGACTCAGACCTGTATCCCGCTGCAACCCTCGTACGTATCAGACAAAATAGCACCTACAGACAGAATGTTATAGAATACTATATTCAAAGTGCAATATTGCAGAAGTTGACATCGCAATGACAGTAAAAATGCAACATATTGTGCAGCCCTACTGAGCCCCAGTCCTGCCTAAATGATTAATCAATTTAAACTAATTCTATATTGATCAATACGAAAAATAATCTTTTGTTGCACTCCAGCTCACAAACTTTATTTGTCTATCCCGCAGACCTCAAGACCACTGCTGTTAAGGAAATCCATGTATAAAGACACTGACATTGAATTGAAAGGTAAGACGTGGAAAATGTGCTCATCATGACCTAGCCTCACAAAACATGCCCCCTTTTTGTCCCTTGTGTTTATCATCACTTGTGTCTTCATCTTTTAGTCTTGCTTTTTGGCTGTCCTGAGGAGGTGACCTTCTCTATTCACTGGTATTTAAAATACTACCCCTGTCACAATGAATTCACCAATATTGAAGTAAGTACAGAAGCTTAATGTCATACTAATTATCCATCTGTCTTGTCTATCTAGACTTGATTGTTTCTGAATGCTGAACTGTGACTGTCATTGTCTGTAGGAAATGTATGAGAGAACACCTCTAAATCGCGGGGAGGGCCTGGATCCGAATCCCCTCGGACAAGGAGAGTTCATCGAACACAAACACAGTCCCATAACGTGTAACAATGGACTGCACACCTTTCCAATGCTCAAGGTAGGTTTGTTACTCGGCACAGTCACACATTTTTGCATCATGGCATTTGTTATCTCTAAACATCCGGTAACTGTGTGTGTTTTTCAGAAAGCCAAGGCAGATCCACGTCCAGTCAGCCCACCTGTTAAGGGTGAAGTGCCTGTAAGAAAACATAAATGCTCTTTGATTTTAATAGAGTGTAAAAATCTTCCAGAATAAATATAATTGGCCAATATTCAGTGTATTTTACTATTAAAGCATTTTGTTTAGTGTGTTGTCTGTTTTGAATTGTTTTCACATAAATACTATTAAAAGATGTTTTCAAAAGTGATAAACACTGCATTACTTTTGTAATACTGCAGGATGAAAATGACACCAGGATTACTGAGGAGTATGACAGAGGCAGCACCGCGAAAAACAGCAGTCTAAAAATCCGCGACAACGTCATAGCCACCACGTGGAAGGACGGGCCGTACCTGCTGGTTGTTAAGATTGTGTCGAATAAACAGGATGCCAACTGGAATTTAACAGGTGAGATTTTTTTTTAACAGATAATTACATTGTGAGCAACTAATATACTGTGTGACTGGCAGAGAGGGACTTAAACACCCTGTATTATTTTACTCTGCATGGACATGCAGTTGAGAGTTGTTGAAAGTTGGATTGGTTGGTGGTGCATTAACCCTTTTGAACCCTAAGTAGTTTCAGGGCTTTTTTTTATTTCTCTCGTCACATTTTCCTCACTGTGGCCTCGTTTTTCGCTGCAATATAAAGTCCTGCACCTTGATGGAAACAGCACAATCATGGCTAGAAGCTGGGGCAACGCAAAAATGTCTTTTGTGCAGTATAACACAGTTATAATGCCATAAACCATTAAAAAAGGTTGAATTTCTGTGTATTTAGTGTTCCCAATACTGGGAAGAAATGGGGACTCCACATGCTATACATATTGCTTTTAATATTTTTACAACCTCTGTTGTTGTTTCCTCTCCTCTCAGCCTGCAGTTCAGTCAAATTTTCACTGAATTTTTGTCATGTGATTCAGCAGGTCTCAGATGAGTCATTCATGGTTTCTGAGGAGCGCAGAATTTCATGTTTTTACAGGATCTGATTCGTGCAAATGGTTTATTTTTGGTGGCATTTTAAAAGAGACATGTGTAGTAGAATAAAGTGATTTTACAGTTTCTGGCTGTGATAAATGGTGTAATTTTGGCGTTAAAAAAAGAAAAAAGAAAACATGCCTTTCAAACCTGCCAGCTGCTTGTAGGGTTCAGAGGGTTAATGTGCAGAAATGACTTCCCTAATGCAAAGCTGTTTTGCAGCCGACACCAAAGTGTCAGATTTCGAAACTTGTCACCACCAGAAACAAGCTCTTAATGTGTTGGGAAACATTTTATCTAATTTCTGCATTTTGTTTTTACAGTTAATGTGGTGATGAAAGGCAGCCATGGCTACATTTCTATCACAGAATGGCCTCTCATGATTGTAAGTAGATGACTTGAGGAATCAGTTTTTCTGATATGTGAATTACCTATTTGTAAAATATATGTGCCTTAATATTATGTGCCCATGATTAATTCCTGGCTCTAATGGAGGGTTGTATGTTGCTGTTTTTGGTTTGTGCATGTTAGTAATGACGAAAAGATTCGTCCACTGCTTTAAAAGGACACCTAAAACACAATAAAACATACAGTTGTAGCTCTGGTCAGCCCAGTACAATCCACTCCAGGGAACAGAGTGAATTACATTCATAAATTCAGCAGCAACATTTGACTCCAGACCTTAGCTAAATGAGTAGTCCGTACTGCGAAGAAAAAAACACAAGATGTTTTTGGATGAACTGTCCATTTTTTTCTTGTAATTTCCTTTTTGGTTTCTAGCTAATGAAGAACAACTGCTCCCATGTGTGTTTATAGACTAATCCGTCTGTGTCTGTTTGTAGTTCTACATGGTCATGTGCATAGTGTACATCCTGTACGCCCTGCTGTGGTTTATCTGGGCAGCGTGCTACTGGAAGGATCTGCTGAGGATCCAGTTCTGGATAGCAGGGGTCATATTTCTCGGGATGGTGGAGAAGGCCGTCTTTTGTGCCGAATATGAAAACACCAACGCTGTCGGCTCTGCTTGTGAGTGTCTACAGATCATTATTACCCTTTTTTTATGTGAAATAGTAAGATATTTGTTTTTTAAATGAATTGTTTTTCCCTGTCACTGTTGCCTTCAGCTCCAGGCTTGTTGATCTTTGCCGAGCTGGTCTCTGCGCTCAAGAGGACTTTGGCTCGATTGCTCGTCATCATCGTCAGCCTTGGCTATGGCATTGTAAAGTATGTCAACCTATATTTCAGCACACAGCTACTTGAAAACTCAAAACAAAATTAAGCAATCAACTTTTTAATTTTCTTTGTTTCTATCGCTTTAGGCCTCGACTGGGACAAGTGATGCACAGAGTCGTGGGGCTCGGCATCCTCTACTTTGCCTTTGCTAGCATTGAAGGAGTCCTGAGGATTACTGGGGTGAGTTATGATTATTAAAAAAAAAAAGAGATCGGTATATACAAATGTAAACAATAACATTGCACACAGAAGTTAAAATTCAAATTGCATATTTAATCTTACCAACAGTCATAAAAACCCAAAGATATTACCAACAATTTGAATCAGAGGAAAGCACACAAATCCTCAAATATGAAAAGTGTTAACTAGCTAATGTTTCTATTCAATGACCAAAACTGAACTTAATAAAGTATCTGATGATCAATGAGTTGACTCATTGTTTCACCACTGCTTGATTATAACCTGATATAAAAATAACTAAGAATTCACAGTTAGGGCTAGACCCGAATATTCGACAATGCGGATATTCCTTCATTGGGTAGGTATTCGGTTTTCAATTTTGGGATTTGGATATACATTTTTTTTCTTTTTCAATACTGTAGGATAACAGAATCCTTCAAAATGAATGCCTTTAATTAAACTGAAAGACGCATGTTGCAGCACAGTGTTCTGATTGTGTGCAGAGGTCTGTGTAGTTATACTGTAGCAGCCTTGTGTTGTTTTCAGGCGATTTACTGAAGGCAAACACACTGCTGATTACTTCAGAATATCCGGAGTCCAAAAAATGGTATTTGGGACAGCCCTATTAGCAGTACAGTATAGCTCTGTATTTGTTGTCAGATTGTGTTTTGAAGTAAAACTGACATCACAATTTGTGTATTTTCTTGACTTGTTGGCGGGCTAAAACTGAAGGGTCGAGACAATGGCCCCGCTCTCGTTACAGAAATTGTTCTGGCTGTGCTTGACTCCTGCGCCATCTGGTTCATATCCTTCCAGTGGTAAAAAACAAAGTGCACGTATTTTGGTAATTATTTTGAGCCCAAGTGATTTTGAGTTTTCTTGCCTTTTGGGTTGGGTGATTTGGTATTTTCTTCTTTGCGCTTTGGTGAATGGTTCTATATTTTACTGGCCGCGCTGCCTTTTTTTTTTTTATCTCCCATCCTATCCATGATTTTTCCTTGTGCGCTCTGGTCCTGCTCTATCCTCCCTTCTAGGCGAAAGACTCTGACTTGACCCTGCTGGCCAACATTCCCCTGGCTCTGCTTGGCTCCTCTCTCTGCTGGTGGATATCCTTTTGTTTCCCCTGTGTGGTTCCCCTCTGCTCCTCACCTCCTTCACATGAGCCCAGATTAGACCCAGAGAGGTTTATCTGCAACTGTCTTCTTCCTTTCCCAAACACTTAGCAGTGAGAGAGCACTTTAAAGTACAAGTTGGCAGAAAGACATACAGCCCTGCATTCATCATTCATCCACCACTTTGTAACAACTTTTTTTTTTTCTGGTTGATGATTTAACTGCTCTTAAATTCCTCCATTCTCACAGCTTCTTTTCTTGCACAATCAATGACATTTTGCTCTGTTTTCATTGATAGACTGATTGATTTGCATGCTTACCCACCACAGGTGGTCCTGTTTAAAAATCCTAGAAATATGGGTGCCACTAGGGTGGGCAATATGGATAAAATGTTCTATTGTGCAGTACATTTTCTGCAACATCAATTGAGAAATTGTTAATGAAAAAGGGATAGTTCCAGCAGTTGACAAGTTTATATCTCTTCACGGTATACTACATTCATTATCATATTGCTCAACCATAGGTAGCACTTTATGTTTAACTTATGTTGAATACACCTGTCTATCAATGAATTAGCCATTAATAAAAATAAAAAAACAGGGTTCCTACACAGTATGGAAAAGTATGAAAAGGTATGGAATTTGATTTTAGTATTTTCCAGTTTGGAAAAAAGAAATAAATATTAGTAATTGTGACGGCCCCGCACAGACGCTGTGAAAAATTAAATTATATAACTTTTAACCAACTCATTTTCAGTTCTTATTTATAAAATAGAAAACAAATGTGGGAACAATAATATAATATAATTAATTTAATATGTTAAGTGAAAATAATAAGTAGCAGAGATGTTTGACAGTGGAACGGAGTGTGGACTGAACGGACATGACGGGTAAATGCGAGTTTTCTGAGGGTTGGCTTGACAATCCCAAATATAAAAGCCTGGTTGGCTAAATATTCCAAATAAATTTCGAAATGGAAAATGTGTAGGAACCCTGTAAAAATCAAAACGTGACCTGTTTTGTAGACGTTATGAGGCCCCATTGATTAATTTGATTGATTAGTTTCTATGTAATGTGTGTCACATGTTTACCTTGACTGCCACTAACATCTTTGTCAGTCTGGCACAAACCATCAAGACTCTGAAACTGAGGAGAAACCCCGTCAAGTTGTCTCTCTACAGGCACTTTACAAACACGCTGATATTTGCCGTCATTGGTAAGTGGTACGACTGCACTTGCAATCATAATATTAAGCTCTGTGCCAGTGCTCATGATTTCTAGTTATTTCTATTCTCATCCATATAAAACCAGTAAAAAGAGGGTTTCTCTCACAGTGGAGTATCCCCAGTGTATCAAACCTTGCCTTTTTCTTCCTCAGCTTCCATCATTTTCATGGGTTGGATTGCAAAAAAATTCCGGCTAGCAGAGTGTCAGTCTGTGAGTATGGTTTGGCATATTCATCAGTAGTGGCATGTAAAAAAATAAAAAAAATACAATGGCATTTTATTGATAATTGGACCTGTTTTTGTGTAAAGGACTGGATTGAGCTGTGGGTGGAAGATGCTTTCTGGAGGTTCTTGTTCTCCGTCATTCTGTTCGTCATAATGTTTTTATGGAGACCGTCTGCAAACAACCAAAGGCGAGTAGGACATTAAATGTTAAAGTCACCAACATGAGCATTTTTTTCCCTGTGCTAATCACTTAATTTCAAAATCCACAGGTATGCGTTCACACCTCTCATTGATGACTCTGACGACGAGGAGATTGAGGAGTTCATTGCCTCTACAAACCTCGGTACGGTAACATCATGGGGGTGTTACTTTTACCCAGAACTCTGCAAACATTTGGAGTCTCTAATTGTGTTGTTTTATTAATTTTTTCTTTCCTTTGTGTTTTTTCTTCACAGCTGATGGCATAAAGTTGAGAGTAACTAAAAGTGAGACGAATGGCACAGTGAAGCCTCCAGAAACAAACGCGGTCAGTTACACAACTGCACACTCGGTTTGCAAAAGTTCTGTATTGATTAGTCTAATTCATTGTGGTTTATTAAAAAGTAAGCATCTATGATAGGAGTAGCTGTGCAAGTTTAGGAAATGCAGCTGTACACGTTTCAGCAGATGGCAGTATTTACTTTTTTCATCCTCTTTTTCCACTTGTCCAGGAGGAAGACTTGAAGTGGGTGGAGGATAACATTCCTAGCTCTCTCACTGATGTGTAAGCCTCATATCAAATTTATATTTATTCATCCAGCAAGGTGTTTTCATATAAAGCATGTGTGATTCTAACAGAGTCTGTCTTTGGTCCTGTTTGTCACTGCAGAGCTCTACCAGTCCTGCTCGACTCAGATGAGGTATGAAGTACTTCAGAATTTATAAATATATATATAATAACAGGATACACACACACACACACACACCTCTTAACCAGAGACAGCTGGTCTAGATATGTGGAGATGAGTAACTTTGTCCAAAAACAGTAAGAGAGAAAGCCTTGCTTGTTAATGTTAGGGACTCATTTTGGAGTTGCTGTATTAGTGGAGGATGTAGTACCTGACTTCAGGACACAGTGACAGGACCCATGGTGAATTGTTTTTGGGGGTATACCTACATTGAAATCAAGCACATACCGACTGTTCGCTAAACCAGTCCCGATTTGAAAAGGCACAAGTCACACGTTTGGCTGCTCTGATTGGTTGCGGGCAGGTCCATCCAACGCAACGCACCAGACTCACGAAAGTCAGATCAAACTGTCAAATAAGACAGTGCTGATCAAATGTGACTCAAGATTCTGTTACTGTATTGCCTATTTCTCACCTAAAATGTTTTCATACACACATTTTAGTGTACTGTTCAGCTGTAATTTGAGAAAGCTTGCGGCCAGGCCGCACTTTTTTCCTGCTTGTAAACAGACCAAGCACAGCGCAATTTGCATGCGTCGCTCAGCGCTAAGCCGTTTCGTTGCTCTGATTGGTTGTAGGTCTATCCAACTGCATCCAGAGGGATTTTGGTCTGCACACCTTAGAAACTGAAAATGAACTGAGAGGCTCCAGGCTGATATGCATTTGCAAATTAGTCTGCCGATGCCAGGCTAGTCATGACTACAAGCTGATAAAATCTGCCAACGGCTGTTGACATTTCAGCTGGCAAAGAATGAGAAGCCTGCTTTTGTCTACCTCTGAAATTAAAGACCCATTGTCTAAAAAAAAAAAGACTAAGAATTTCAGGTGGTACAGTTGTCACTGTTATTGTGAACTGTGCTCTGCCAGAATGGAAAGCTTGACAGGCATAGCAACAGTAACTAGGGGGAGTGAAGCTCAGCGGACAGTACATTGCGTGTTAATAATAAGAGGCAATAACATTCAGGGGGTTTCTGTCTGAAAATTAAAATGAAAACTTGATAGTCTGGACAAGAATGTTTAGTTTATATTTGCATGTTATTTTGCAGGAAATCATGACGACCAGATACGAGATGTCAAAGCTGGAGTGAGGCGAAACTTTTCCAGACATGGAGGGCGAAAATGTCCCTGACTCTGCAACAGGGTTTTCTCCAGGATTTCCAGTCGGGTAGTGGTGGTGGTGGTGGAGTGCCATTTAGTTTCTCGGGGCATCTTCCCGTACGGCTTCTTCTTCGCAGGGTGGTGCAGCAGGCCACAATTTAGGGCGAGCTCTGCTCATTTCCTCTCAAGAGCAAAGGACTCTACCAGAGGAAAACTGTCTTTTCACTGACCAACTGGTTCACTCGTTCCCTGATTATGATCAGTTTTGAGCCTTTCTTTCCAAAGAGAATGTTTCATTTTATATTATTAAGTGCTGTATTTATTTCTGTTAAGTCCATGTGAATTTATTTTATCAGAGAATTAAGAACATTGGGCCTCATGCATGAACATGCTCTCAAATACACGTTAAGTGTCTTTTTGCAGGAATCTAGATGATATCGGTTGGTTGTAATAAAATAAGATGCTTATTTATTCATGATGGGAAAATAATTAAAATGCTTTTTTTTTCTCAGTAACAAACACCAAGAATTATTTATCTAAGATATTTTGCAGCCAGAAGAGATGGATAATTTGACTTCAATTAATTTCAGACAGGATCTTTCTTTAGATATAAATATATATAATTGTGAAGTTTGGTAAACGGTATGTACTTTTCATGTGTCTGAAGCACACCTCTTTTTTTTTTTTTGTTTTTTGCCAACAAAAACATTCATGAATAGAACATTTGCTCTTATGCACTTTGAAGATCATAGCTGTGCCTACATGTAGTTCTTGTATGAGGCCTAACCTGTTCAGGTATTTGAGAACAATATGTATGAACGTGTCGTTCATGTCTCCGGCATCCTCAGTATTGGTGTGTGAGTGAGTGAGGGGGATGAAGCACAAACAAAGTGATTTGTACAATTTAAATGTAACTGGGTTCAGTAGTGTAGAATTGGGGCTTTGCAGTCATTGTTTTGAATCTACTGTATGTGTGTGCGGGTGGGCAGGTTTTGTGTCTTCTAAAAATAAGGAGCAATATACTGTATGTATGTTAATATGGAGTTAAATCATTTCCTTATTTATTTGTGTTTCAAGTGTACTTATAAGTTGTTAAAGAGTGTGTTCATCCATGTTTGCTCTCAAGTGTGTTTACAATGTGTTTCCTTTTTTTTTTTTTTTCTTTTTTATGAATTGGACCCCGAAAAGTCTCACAATGTATTAGGCGAACAGCAAACTGCAGCTCGTTTCTTATTGCTTTGCATTATTTGCTTTCTTTGCTGATAAAAAGGAAACATTGTGGTGGGTTCACGGACACCTTAATAACATTCATGTTCTGTCAAATGAGTCTTAATATATATTTTCTTTTTTCTGAAAATGGCTGTTTTCGTCAGTGTAGTTTTGGAGTTGGAACACTGTTGTCGTCTTCACGTGTTTTGTCTCGAGTAAATGTAACAGCAGAGGACTTGTCTGTCTATCCTGTATTATGACACATAAGTTATGTGGTTAGCGTAAGCACAAGCTGATCACTTATGGGTTTATAATGTCACTGTTCCGTTTTTTTATTGGTTGGAAACCTGGAATAATTGTGCTTATGATGGCAAGCTACCCTTCTGTTATATAAAACTGCAGACACCTGCAGTGGACCTCGATTATTTGTACAGATGGGTTTTGGCTCATTCCTGTTATTTCATAATTCCACAGGTGGAGAGGTGTCTGGATAATATGACTCGTCTTTTTTTTTTTTTTTTTTTTTCATGGGTGTCACGAAGAACTGGGCTCGAACTTTTCATACCAGCAGTTTTCTTCTCGCTTCCTTTTAAGGAGGTGTGTACACTCAGATTAAATATTACTCAAAAACAGGAGAATGTTTGTTTCCTGGTCTATGATTTTCAGTATTAATTTGGCAATAAAATACATATTTTACCATGACTGGGATTTTGCTGCATCAGTTGAAATGTGTTTCTTTTTAAAGCCGTCTTGTAAATACCAGATTCAAGAGGAAAAGGGAGAAGAAACCGTTAAATGAATGGGCTGTTGTGAGGAAAATGATCATGAGTGATAATTAAACACAGACTGAAATACTGACGAGAGTTTGAATGAAGCCCATGAAAATACAAAACCTGAGTTTTCTCTCAAGCCATTTGCCCCTAAAAGGCTTGTGACCAAGAGGGCTGAAACAACATCAAATCCTCATGTGGACAATACAAGTTGTTTTTTGGAGACCAAACTGGTTAATCATTTGAAATTAAAGTGCCGTTGTAAAGTTGCACCAGGGCCGGGGATTATGGGTTTGCATAGGGCCCCTGAAGCCACCAGGGGGCCTCCAGGCTTCCATTTTAGGCCTTTTTATTTTAGACATTAAAATGACTCAACACACGTTTTGATTCTTTGACAACACAAATTTGTTCCTGACATTTAAAATAAACATTTTAAGGAATGCGCAGCATCTGTCTCATTTATGTGTATTTGGGAGATTATAATGCAGATTCTGTAAATCCTGTTAAGTTTTGTTGATGTAGGGGAGCCCCATGTATTATCATTTTTAGTTGGTTTAAATTGCTAGGGTCAAGTTGAGATGTTTGATTTGAATTTGAGAGAAAACGAGGTGTAAACCTAGTATGTAGCTGGACTGTGACTATTGTGTGGCCAAATTGTTATAGAGATAGCCAGCTGTGGATATTAAATGTTCCTCTGTAGTGGTCTCAGTAATATTTGTTTGTTGTGTAATGAACTGACTGTCCCGGTGAATCATTTAGAAAGAGCAACAGCCAATGGAAAAGCTGCAACTCCAGTGACGTCATCACTCACTTGACCAATGGTTGAATTTCATCACTCACTCAGTGACAGACAGACTTTCCCATTTATAGGGCTTGTCCCCAGCATTGCTGCGGTCCAGCCAAAAAAAAAAAAAAGATGTAAAGAGTACTTCACAGATGTAGCCTCTTTTCCTCTCAGATTGCACCAGATTGATGCATTTAAATGTTAAAGGATATGGAATCCCCCCCACCAAAGTTTCACAAAATAGGGGCTGCCAAACAACATTTTACACAGGGCCCCCAAAAAGCTAGAAACGGCCTTGAGGTGCACTATTATCCAATATGGACATCACTTTATACCAGGTGCTGGGCTTCTGCTAGGCCTCTACTGCAGTATTTGGGTCTAAAATACCAAACATTAAGAGCCCAATTACCTTAACTACAACTTTATGCAATCACCAATAAAACCATCATGATATCTTTGTGGAAACAAACAGGAAAACATGGCCTCATTTTGAGAAAAGCCCTGTGGGCCCCAGAGCCAGAGAGGCTGGTTCCTCCATCTGTGCAACCTGCTACACAAATTCACACCATGCTTTCTGTCTAAGCTGATAGACTGCACCATTAACAGTATGATATTTCGTCTAAAATAACCAAGTGTCATTATTTTAAGGCCTGTCGTGGCAGATTATTGGGCACTTCAATGTCAGACACAAAAGCAAAGGGACTTTCATTCTGCTTTCTTATATACCCTCACATATTTCTGGATTTCTTCCAAACATTTATCCCACATGAAAGATGATCCAGACAACCTCTCCCCTCTCAAAGTACAGCAAAATTCCTCTACAACGTCTTTGATTCTGGACTAACCCACCAGCAACGAACGTGCCTCTTTTCTGTTTTGACAGAGGTCCATAGATTTAGATTTACAGCGTTTCTGCTGTTTCACGTCAAAACGACTTGTGGTTTTGTGCTTGAATAGGCAAAGCTAAATATGTCTTAGGAGAATCCAGTATATATTTTACTTGAATTTATTTGCGCTCATTTCAACCAGTTGTTCAGGAGTGACAATTGACAAGGCATTGCAAGGTAATCACCCATTTAACATGGGCAGGGGCCATTTTGATGTGTGCCTTCGGAGACCTGCCCAGGATATATATTCTTAAATAAATATAACAGCTAAACTGGCCATTTTAAAGCATATTGAAACAAAAATCCAAGATCAGGGGTTCTCAAAGTTTTGAGTCATTTTAGGGAGCCAGTATTTGATTGAGGGCCGCTCAGGAAAAGTGCACACACTATACTGTGACTTTTTGTGACACACTATATTAGTTTCTTCAGGGTTCTCTGCAGATAATTAAAGGGAAAACAAAAACCTTCACACGCAAAATACAGGCTCTCATCGATTCTCCTGGACACAAAACCCAGACAAACCAGTTTGCTGTCTTCCAAATCTTTTTATACTCTGTCACCTGCTGCCTGTGGCCAATCAGAGAGGAGCAATCAGTGCTACTTTGACCCAGGTGGCATCAATCTCCCCTCATTTGGAGCTAAATTGTACTGAATGGTAGGCTACTTAGACTGAAGTATTATTCAAATGTTCCCTTTCAAGAGGCTGAATCAAAATATACATGTATTGTTAGTGAAGTTAATGAACAAGTAAATGTTTTCTCTTCTTTGGAACTAACTAAATAACATTACAGCAGCTCTCAGCATACACAACATACCAACACTGACACAATTAAATTACATATTGGGAATGAAGAAAATAGGCTCCATGACACATATGTCTTTTTTGATTCTGACTTTTTCAACACACTTTACTTTGACTTTTATTTTTTATTTTTTTTAACTTTTGTTTGACATGTATTTTTTAAACGATGCTATAACGATAAAATTTTCCTGATATACTATGACTTTTTTTTTACATACTATACTATGATGTTTTTTTTTAACATACTGTACAGTTACTTTTTTTATTTTTATTTTTTTTACATACTATAACTTTTTTGACATACTATGCTATTATTTTTTTTACATACTATATTCTATGACATTTTTCCAGACTTTTTTATATACAAAACTATGACTTTTTCAGAATACTGAAACGTAAAAAAAAACAAAAACTGAACTTTACTGTGACCGATATAAACTAATATGACTTGTTTCATGACTTTTTTTTTCCAACTTTCTATAGTATAACCTTTTTGAAATATTATATTCTGACATTTTTCTGACATTCTATGAATTTTTTTGACATGCTATACTATGACTTTTTTATGACTTTGCCCACCCGCTATGAATGGTGCACTAAAGTCACCATAAGCACTAAGAGGAAGACTTGCCAGAGCAGTGTTTCTGTGATTCTGACGTAAAACGAGTGTAAACCACAGTCTGTGCTGGCTTTGCCTCAAGGTCATTACTGTATATTTTTATCATTCCTCTCCAGCAAATGGCTTGTGTTATGTAGCTCAGTGCTCTCCAATTGTCTCTGGCAATGTATGTTTCCGCCTCAGAATGGATGAAACATGTGAACATCAAACAGCTCGAGCACAAGCCTAAAACAAAGGCTGCAATGTGAGCCTTCGTATGGTTACTGAAGGAAATTACGCCTGCTGCCATTAAGACATCGTCATTTTCAGAGCAGTGTGTACCGTCGGGGCATGTGTTTTGATTCTCACCATCCACTCCCTCCTGGAAGCATGCAGCTCTTTTGGCCCCTTTTATTGCAATGTAAACCCCTGGATGGAGACGTGAGAGGAGGACAGAAGGAAGTTAAGAGAACACATGTGGTGAACATTAGTCTCTTCTTTCTCGATCAAGTAGACACATAAGATATGTTTTTCAAATGTGACAGTTATGGTTCCTTGTATTAAAGTCAAATAGAAATACTGCAAAACCTCTTTTTGTTTCATGTGGGAAATGCTGCTTTGATTTGTATTGTCTGTGAACTTCTGCTCCAGGCACATTCTTCCTCTATAACCTTTCATCCATTCAGTCAGAGAACTTTTTACAGCCATCCAACGTTCATTCATCAACTATGCATTGGTTTGAATTTCGCTCATTAAAATTCACTCATAATAGAATGAAAACAAGCGCCGCCACAAGGACATTTAATAGCACACTGTTCAGCGTCAAGTGAGGTAGTTCTAACAAATACTGAAATGTTAGACTGACTTTATTTCAGTTATGCAGAGACAAAATTCCAGATAAATTGTGTAGTGCATTTGCAAGCTTGCCAAATCATCTTTGATTTAGAATATAATGATTTTTGGGTAACATACAGAATATGAGTAATAGATGAAATATGCCCAGGTGCTGCATCTACTGTTTAAAAAAACTCCCTTAGTATAATGGATAGTGCCTTAAACAAGGCAAACTAGTACAAAAAAACAAAACAAATATACAGTATATGATAGAAGATAAACATGTGGCGTACAGTATGTTACAATGTAAAAACCAGCAATAATATTTCCAATAAATTAGAGCCACGGGAGCACTAATGTCTTATAGGGATTTATCATCAATAAAGCGAGGGCAGTGCATCAGCCCCAGGGCCGGACCCTGAGCTACACAGACATGATCGATGATGGACATAAAAATACAAACATAAAGCAACAGCAATGTCAAAAACAGTTCTCCATCCCTCCCCAGCCCATTCATCATGCTTTTGTTTAGCTAGTTTCCATGCATTCAAACACACTCAAACATCATCAGTCAAAGCTCATACTGACACTACTAAGCATCTATGGTGTGTTTTGCCATATATCGTTATTCATAATATAACTGTTAAATATTGGCGTGTCACTCTCTCACTTTTTTTGGTAATTTGGCCAGTGAAGAAATGCTGGCCTGCGACTGGCTACTCAGACAAATTCATTTCTGATAGGGGAAACTGTGTCAGTAAACTCAGTGCCCAAAGAGTGTTGCAGGGATGATGTATTTTTGTAGGCCAACCCCAAAGTTAGCATCGCCCTGGTTCACTCGCCAAAAAGCCTATGGGATTTTTCCATTGAATTTTGGATTATTGCAGAAAATAAACTGTGTGGTGAACAAAAAATTATGATACTTACATGTTTTGTTCAGCAAGATAATCTTCACAAAAGAACTTTCACTTTTAGAATTTTTGAAGCGTAAATGCAATCGCCAGAAGTAAAAAAGCTAACGCTGGGCTATATGAACAGCACGGTTGCATGACTTTAACATCGCCACTGCTATAAACTGACGACGGTGGCGTTTAATCACCGACAACCTCTGTAGTCTCATTTAGCCACTTGTTAGCAACCACCTTTTTTTAAGACACGTAAAGCTTCAAAACTCACGAGTGGGTTATTGATGTATTTTATGTCGTAGAACAAAATGTGAAAATCTCTTGTGTTAACCACAAACCTTTTTTCTAATGAAAAATCCATTTAAAAAAAAACATTAACTTTGAGACGAGGGAACTGGAAGTGCAAAAATGCTAACTCATTTCCGGGTTTTAGGACTCATTCCTGCAGCACTCTACTACACACTCTTCCTTGTTCTTCTTCGCCTTTCTGTCTCTCGTCTTCCTCCTTCGCCAGCTCGCTCTCAGAAGTTGTAAGGTGAAACCAGAACGTTAACCTTCGCCACATGCTTGGCCTGAAAGGTGCGGTCGCTGTACTCAGACATGTCCACATCGACGCTGATCTCCTGCGGCCCGCGCAGCTGCTGGACCAGTATCAGCTCACCGGTCTGCCTGTCCGAACGCTGCATGACAAAGATGCCTCGGGAGTTTCCGCCCACTATGCCGAAGCGCAGGCTGTCCGGTCCGGTGCGCCCTGGGGCGGCGGCGGTTGCCATGCGGAAAAGCGTGGCAGGAGTCTGCAGGTTGGAGGTCAGAGACAGGTAGTGGAAGGACACGGTCTTAGGAGCCAGGTGGCAGGAGCGGCTGTCCATGGGGCAAGGGTTTCTCTCACACTGACTGCAGGACAGAAACGTGGCAAATATTAAGCAGGGGGCATTACAGGACTAAGTGGTAAATGTTTTCTGTTCTCTGTGTGTTTGGCAGTTGTCACGTAACGCAGCCATTTTGTCATTAAGAAAACGATTACATAATTAATCCATCCCCGTGGCAACGTGTTTATAACGGTTTCTTTGTGACTAAAGAGCAGTGACACACATACATACAGTACATATGAGGTCATGTGCCCTGAAGTGTTGGATCATAGCAAGCTGTGAACTTTTACTTGCTGTGGGCAGTAAACTTCCAAACTTCCATCTCTGTGCACTCAAAACTTGCACAGTATGTAGGATGAAATGGGGACACAGCTACTGTCTTACTCAATTCCCTGCTTTCTCCCGTGTTACAAGTGTTTTCCTAAACATGTATTCATCCCCTTTTCTGGCAGTGGAGCAGTATTTCACCACATTGATGGTTCAGTAGAAGCAGACAGAGTTTTGTTTCATGCTCTTAAATGAGGCAGCTTGCTGATGACGGGCAAATAGGGACATGGAAGTTGTAATGTCTACAAACATTTGGCCAGGACTAGGACGTTCTACATGGTTTTAAAGAAGAAAAACAAAACGTCATCTAGTGAAGTTCTGCTGAGCATGCGTGTTCTTTGTCAAGGAATGATTTGCTTCACTGTGATAAAGCTTAACCACAACTCTAAATACCTCCGCCAACGAAGTTATGTTTTCGGTTCAGTCTGTTTGTTTGTTTGTTTGTCAGCAGGATTACAGAAAAACTACTGGCCCGAGTTTCATGAAACTTAGTGGAAGGATGTAGCATGGGCAAAAAAAGTACCCATTAATTTGGAGAGGATCCAAATCACAGTGCGGATGCATTTTATGCATTATAATGCAAATTATTTTTCACTTTCGCTAACACATAGGCCATGGCCTTGGCGGAGGTCTGCGCTGTCCAAGTGCCCTTCTAGTGTTTTATTGTCATCATTTTCTATTGGTTATAATAACATTGTACTCAGTAAAGTAAGATCTGGGAGCATCATGATAACAAAGTCTGAATCTCGAGCAGTCAGACGATCAGACTTCAGGTTTTAGACAGTCAACAGTTTAGCCAGGTTATCTAAAAACCTCAAATGTTTGCAATAATCTCTCATTGCACAGGAATACCTTGAGCACATGCCATCAGCAAGTCAAAGTAGAACCAGGAGGTTGGTCGGGTGATGGATGTTTATAACAGTTTTAATAATGCTTTCATCGGCAGCCTTCGAATTCTCTTCCAAAGAAAGTTTGGTTAACTTGGCAGTTAGTGATATTGCTGCGTTGCCAGATCTCAGCAGTTACCATGGCGAGTTTAATGTTGTTTCTACCAATAGCAATGATGGCCAAAACTAAGTCCCAAGTTGTATGAATTTCCCTTTCAGCTGAGAACTCTGAGGCTGCAACACCTTGCTCAAGTGCACCTCTTCAATGACAGTTGATACATGTAGTTTAACCTCTAATTGCGCATGCTGGTTTGGCATGGATTATTGGCACACCTGAACTCCGCAATGATCACTTTTATTTCTGCTATTCCAAGTCCAAATGTCCGCCAGGAGCCCATTAGTGTCTCACAGTTGGGTCTGATTTAGTATGCACAGGGTCGTTTGAAAGTTGATGACAATTTCCTGCTGACACGTGGAAGATGTGATCCTGGTTTTTTTTTTTTTCTACAGCTTTTCACCGACAAAACAAACGACAAAGAAAGCAAACGGGTTACACTGGGGTGCGTCCACTACTTACAAGGGCGATGTCTTGACGTAGCTGATGTTGCCATGAGAACGGGGACACTCTGGGTTGACACACTGAAAGCCTCCCCCCGTGTTGATACAAGTTGTCCCTCGGCTGCAGTTGTGCTGCTGGCTTAAACATTCGTCCACATCTGGAAGACAAAACAGCAGAGGCGTGTAAGAATAAGAAGCGGGGAGAGAGACTTGCCAGACTGACTCCCTGCTTCCTGGTTACCACAGTCTGAGCAGGGGGTGCTGTGTGCTGTGATTGTTTATTTGGTTTTTTTTTTAGTTTAGTCTCCCACAAACGCCTCATGTCCTAAAGATCCCTTCTGCTGGGAAAGGGTGAGGTCATTCATTCCGCTGGCAAGCATCGTAAGCTTCAGGGGTGCAAATGAAAGCGGTAATGGGGTTTGGTTGCCGACAGACACCTCTGCAGAAACTAAAAGGCTCCTCGTCTTTTTAAGTCACAGGTATTCCTCTCCGGAGCTACATACCTAGCCAGATCTGCAGCCAGGGCTCTGTGAATGAGCCTTTGTCCTCTGTTCCCTCTTGTCACTCACCCTCACAGCTCCGCCCGTCTGGGAGCAACTTGTAGCCGCTGGGGCAAGAGCAGTGGTACGAGCCCGGGACGTTCACACACTCGTGGACACACAGCTTCCCTCCTTGGTCCAGCCGGTACACTTCACACTCGTTTACATCTGTCAGGAAACAGACACATGTCTTAAACATGCATCACATGACCGGGCCATTACGTAATGATATACAGTATGTCATGCAGTTGGCAACACAGTCTGAAGAAGCCATGTTGTTTCGGTCTCTCATTATTTTGGTCTCTTAGTTTTGCCTTTTGAGCGTCTTGGACATTAACATGTTTGAGGCAACTACATGATTGACGCTAATTTCAAAATGTTACTCAACCAATTACATCTTAAAAGCAACTGAACTGTGACCTAAATGGATGCTAATCAGCTTGTGACCTCTCGAGAGGATTATTTTGTTTGTCACAGACTGGCTCCACAGATTACTCTCATTTGTAACCATATTAATCAAAAGATTCAGGGATCTTTTCAGCAGTAAGTCGGTAACACTTTATAAGAACCATCATTAAAAAATGGTAGATTGATTAATAGTTATTTTACTGTTTTTACAAATAATTACATTATAATTCATGTTTACTAATGATTAATAATGCGATAATTTATGTTATTTTATCATTACGTTTGTGCAATATGAAATAATTAGTTTATACATTTTTAAACGGCTTGGTTAATCAAACAAGTAGGAACAATGCAGATGGAACTAATGTGTTTCTTGTTTGGGTGCATGACATGTACATGTATTAGTATGGCACTTCAAATAAAATCCTGAGAGTACAGTTGTATTGTATGTGATTTTTTTTTTAATAACCCATATGATGTGAGAAGCAGCTGGCCTTAATCTAATGTGGCCCCCAGGTATTTTCACATTATCTAATCTGGCCCCCATTCAAAAAAGTTTGGACACCCCTGTCTTAAAGGTTTACAAATAATTTGGAAATCATTAACACATACTCAATAAAGTACAATGTTATAAGTGTGCAACAATAAACTGTTAAAATAACATCAATCATAGCATTACTAATGATTAGTAAAGTTAATTATCATGTCATTAACAGTAAAATAACTATTAACTGAAGTGTAATTAACTATCAATTCTCCATGTATTGATGAAAGTTATAATAAAGTGTTACAGTAATCTGCTATCTGCCCTGCTGACATGTCGTTGTTGGGCAGCAGCTCGAGGGAAATGCTCTGTCGCTGACCTCGCTTCCCTGTGAGGAGCAGCAGCAAAAGGAGAGTTTCCCCACAGGGATCAATTAAGTAATTACAGCTCACCCTGACAGATACTGTTGTCCGAGGTGCCACTCATGTGGAAGCCTGCATCACAGCTGCAGTGTTGGGCTCGGTTCACCTGGGCACAGCGAGGTCTCCGGCTGAACGCTGGATCATTCATGACGCTCCACTCAGGTGGTGCTGCGGTAGGGGGAGAAAATATGAAAGTTGAAGACCTGTGCTGACATTTGATCTAGAGCTGAGGTCTTGACTGACATAAAACTACACCAAGAGTCTCAGACATCTGTGGTACCGACCTGTCTGGGTTTGGTGCTGACAGTGAGAGCCGCTCCAGTTCTGCGGGCAGGTGCATTTGTACTGGTTAACACCTTCCACACAGGTACCTCCATTTTGGCAGGGATTACTTTCACACTCACTTATATCTGTGGGTGTAGGAGAGAATTATCACTATTACTATTAATAGTCCTATTACTTGTTTGTAAAGCAGTGCATGGTCTCTGGCCTAAATGCAGCTTTTAGTTTCTCTGCTCCCCACCTGCAGAACAAGCTTCTGGAATACCTGCGGTCTGCCAAACCTGTCAGTTTATTTAAATCAGGGCTTAAAACATTATTGTTTACTATGGCTTTCCCATAAATTAGATACACAACTTATTTTTAATCTGTAAACAGGGCCGGCCCTAGCATTTTTGGAGCCCTAAGCGAAATCTGTTTAGGACGCCCCCAATCTTTTTCTTCCCCTCTGGATGTGGCTGGATTGTGTCTAGATGGTAACCCTAGATTTGCGAAAACTCTCCCAAGACTTATTTCGGAGGACCTATACTAACCTTAACCATTCAAGGTCAATGCCTAACCTGAACCTTCTCACAAGACTTTTGCAAATCTTGTGTTAATGAAAGAGTAGAACTTTTGCAGACTACAAATCAACAGGTGCATCGGAGAAGACCAAGGGACGACTGGTGTACACTGTTCTTAACTTGCAATATAACAACGTGCCATGACGCATGCCACACCACAAAACAGACTCGGCAAAACCAAAACAACATAGTTTTATTAAAACATATCGGATCAGGAGGCACCCATAATTGTATTATTTTTTAAAAAGTTCATATCTCGATTTGTTTTTTCTTAGATTTTTTCTTTTTTTTGGTGGTGCAGCGTCCCCCCCCACATGTTGCCGCCCTAGGCGATTGCCTGTACGGCCTATGCCAAGGCCGGCCCTGCACCGACACACACTTCTTACTGCACAGACTTGAAGAAACTCGGAGGAAGCCATGAGTCATGTTTGGCTACAGCTGGGGGACAGAGAGGGCCAGAGACACTGGACAAACTGTGGGGTCTTTAATATGGAAATAATAATAATAATAAATAATATGGACGTTTGTTTCTGGATCTTTACTCTGACTTCACAGGGAGAGTGACTGCAACATGACAGTCTAAGTATTTCACCATAGAGCAGACTTTAAAAGTTGATGCTCCCAGCAGGTGCAGTTATCATTCCGGTGTTTTATTGGAAAACCTTGCTTTAACATTCCCTTGGAAAATGAAGGTTGTTTCATTGATATACATATTCAGATTTTTGAAATGCACGGATGAACCTTGTTTTAAATAAAATGCATGCATGCATATTTGGCTCATTTGCATTTTAAATGTGTTTAATTACCTTTATTTGCATGCATCAAATCCCTACAGCTGTGCTCAATTTATTGTGCAGTTTTTAGCACAGGTTACTTGTTTTCTAAGTGACTTTAAAAGCTATAATAAGAGTATTAGTAGTAAGTCAGAGTGAAATAAAAACTAGTACTAGATAAAAAGACAAAGCAAGAATAAAAAAAGATGACAATAAAATAGCTTTAAAAGTTATAATAATAATAGTTTTTAAAAAGAGATTAAAAGCTAGTCTAAAAACTAAATAAAAAGGATGTAAAATCAATAGGAGGGATTAAAAAAGTAAATTCAATAAGATATAAAATACAAATACAATTTTACAATATAAATACAATGAAATAAGTGAATAAAATAGTATAAATGTCTATAGACCATTCTTAATCAAATGCCTGGCTGAATAGGTACGTTTTAAGGTTACGTTTAAACATTTTATGAAATATCTATCATGTCTCTTATACTTGCTTCTGTGAGAGCACAGTAACAGTATTTTAAAATGCTTAGTTATACTGATATGTTGTATACTTTAAGGTACTTTTGTACTTTTCTGTTGTATTGTACTGTAGATGTGTATTTGTATTGTATTGTTGTGTATTTGTATTGATGTGTATTTGTATTGTATTATTGATGTGTATTTGTATTGATGTGTCTTTGTAGTGTATTGTTGTGTATTTGTATGGTACTGTTGATGTGTATTTGTATTGTATTGTTGATGTACATTTGTATTGATGTGTATTTGTATTGTATTGTTGATGTACATTTGTATTGATGTGTATTTGTATTGTATTGTTGTGTATTTGTATGGTATTGTTGATGTGTATTTGTATTTTAGATGTGTATTTGTATTGTATTGTATTGTTGATATACATTTGTATTGATGTGTATTTGTATTGTATTGTTGATGTACATTTGTATTGATGTGTATTTGTATTGTATTATTGATGTGTATTTGTATTGATGTG
>JAOVVB010192986.1:0-11023 GCA_028570985.1 Heterobranchus longifilis | reverse complement strand
AACCCATTTTATTATTCCAGCTTCATTCATTCTTTTTTATCACACAAAGCAGAGAAAATTCAACAGTTCTTTCTATAATTTTTGCCCACGTCTTTTTTGCCTAAATATAAAGTAATCTGTCTACCTCTGGCAGGTCTGCTAATGTTATATGGATGACAAATCCTGGAAAAAAGAGTTACCTCAGGGAAGGGGGCCCTCACACGGGTAAAGATCAGCCTCTCCAGCCCTGGTCAACTTCATCCAATTCACGCTCCCTAAAAAAATTTACTTTTTATGGAAGTGACTTTATATACATAATAATGTCTATTTTGCTATAAATTATCACTTATACTTTTTAACTTTTTTTTTTACTTACATTTTTTTTTACATGTAATAGTAATGTGTATGGTTATTTGTAGTCACATTTGTAGACAACCTTTGTTAACTTAATAAAGCTTTTTTAATATTGAATTTCTGCTGCTGAGTATTTTTCACAAGAGGTCCAGATGAGTACACATTGTCCATGTCACTAATGCAATGTTCAGCAGCAAGAGCAGATCATTGCATAAGAAACATTTCACCAAAGCATTCTTCCTTTCATTCTTTCCTGCATCATCTCTGTCCACTATTTCATAACACCTGACTGATACTGCCAATTTAAACGATTTCATGTGGTTAATCTTTAAGCTTCAGAGCTCGCCTCACACTTCCTTTCAGAATCACTGAGCAAAAGACCAAAAGGGAACAATATCACAGAAAACATGAGTCATATTTAGCTGGTGATGACAGTGTATGGACATCAGGAGATCTTAGCATGACAACTTCCTGGAGACACAGCTGTAGTACAGGATGATGACAACAGGCTGGTGGTGTCAACTCCCTACTTGTAGCACGCACGCACGCACGCACGCACGCACGCACGCACGCACGCACGCACGCATGCACGCTCAATTCTATCTAGTCGAATATAACTGACAACAGGAAGTCGTTTGTAACAGATAAATAGGACACAACTGATGTGAAAAGCAGAAGACTCGTTGTGGCGTGCTCGACCTCGTTTAGCGTCATTGGATTGATGTGGTCGAGAGTGTGTTGTAGAGTCAAATGGTAAAAGTGATTTCACATACTTGGAATTTACACAAATGTCATTTGACGTCTGTTGCTCCTTCTGTGCGTAACGTATGTATGGCCCCCACGTTTTATTTCACCAGGTAAAAGTCTCGTTCAAAATGTCCCTTTGTACAAGATGGACAAGTGCAAGTCATGTTTGTGACTAAGGCCCCTACCTTTCATGCCATGTTGAGGAATTTTATGTAGAAATGTATGTGCCATAGGTACATGTAATGGCCTACTCCACTGATTACAAACCAGGGGGTCCCGACCCCAACTAGGGGTCGCCAAAACTTCACAGGGGGTTTGGACACTGGAATCTTTTGTTTTGACTCGCTTCATTCGTGCAATTACTCGCGTCGCTCGCCGCAGAAGATCAGATGTTTCAACTCACACGAATGAGCGCCACGTAATTTGCTTCGCCTGACCGGAACTCGCATCTAATCGTGTCTTTACATTGACTTTTTTTGTAATTCATTCACGCAAATTCATTTATTTGCATCCGGTGTGTACGCGACATAAGACAACTTTTCCTTTTTAAATATACAGTTGGCCTATATCTCTGCATTTCATTCATTTTTGTGAAGAAATTTTATTTTTAAAGTTTGGATTCTTATTTAAGATATATAAAAAACAATTTTTTTAAAAACCTCACAGGATCACAGACTATATTCACAGAGCCTTCCCTCTCTGATAAACAGAAAGTATTAATTATTATACATTACAAAAATATGCAGTTCAAACAACCAATGAGGTAATAGAACAATGGCTAGGATGTATTTGTCATTTAGAAACAATGCAAAAAATAAATTAAATGACCTGAGGTTGACCATTAAAAAGTTTGAGTACTTAACTGTGGATAGTGAGGAATCTGACAGTGACTGGTGTTCTCTGACTTTGTAAAAGCACTCAACAGCTCCCCCAAATGTCAAGTTTTTAAACCATGAACATTCAAAACATTGAGCTGGGTGTTGCAGAATCATGCTGGATTGTAGATTTGTAATTATGGGGCACATCAGATGCTATAATTCTATATTCTCTAAGTTTACTGTTGGGAAAAGTCTTTTAATTTGGTAGGTTGGAGTGTGTGTAGGACCAGACTGGAGGGTCAGCAGTGGTTCTCTCTCATAGCCTCATTAGCAACTGATGGAAAACACCTGGGAGATGCTGAGCTGTGTCACACTGAGAGTCCTAAAAGGGTTGTATTTTTTGGATGGTGTGACAATTTAGGAACTTTGACTTCTACTGTTTACCCATAAAATTAAATCTGAAATGCCTGAGTAGACCATCACCAGCGGCTTTGCAGGAAGATGTTGCATCATATCTGGGATACAAAGTTATGGGTGAGTCAAATCTACACTTAGCTCCATAGCAGTATACATTGCTTAGCTAACAACTCTGGACCATAGACTGTATAAAAAAAGATGCACAGAGCTTCCAGGCCTGAAAAGTGAAGCCAATGCAGAAGCCTTAAACCTGCATTATTTCTAATGACCAGCAGGGGGCGTCAATGAGAAAATGAGTCCACTTCTCACATTTATTACCTCAGTAAACAGTTTCATACTGAGTTCATGGTCTCAATCTCTAGTTTCAAGTCTTCTGCAATATAGCATGATGTTCATTTTGTAAATTATGGTCACATTAAGAAGAAAGTAGATGATAAAGCAGCGTATGCTTTAGGGCGGGGCTACACAAAGACCTGCCAATCAAAATAGAGGCTTTAACAATGCTAACCAGGCCCTGTATACATTATAACAGACCTTATTTTTGTGTTGTCAGTGTTTATGTCTTAGAAAATGTGGCTTGAAACCAGATAAAAAGTTAATTTCTGACTAATTTTCATGACTCCTTTGCAGAACCTGATGCATGCGTGAAGGGGATGTGATGACGCATGTTCTGCACATGCGACCTAAAGACACATGCATGGCCAGAGTCTGTCATGTGAAGTAATTCTCTATGAGTGTATGTGCATCATCTTCTTGATTTTGGCAGAGAGTTCTTGGTGTTCCTTTTCGCTCAACATCATCTGTGCTAAAAGGGAGAGCCGAGATGGGACAGTAGGGAGGACCAGTGTGAATACTGCATTCCTGGAAATATCACATACTAGTACTTATTTACTTTGTCATCAGATGCACGCCGATTGTCCTCGTGACCCCTGAGGTGTCTTTTTATGCTTTCTGAACGTAATGTGTCAGTCACTCTCTTTAGCAATGCTGCAAGAGAGTGTCAGTACACAAATGCTGCTATAATTCTGATTATCTGAATGGCCTTATCGAAGGTCAATACATGAAGAGTTATATAAATACACCAGCGTCACACTGTATTGTAAGTGGAGTTGTCACTTTTTACAAATGGTTATTACCCCATTTTGGAACAAGACTCTGCGTAGACACCTACCTTAGTGATGCCGCTACCACCAGTGTGGGTGTAACAAGTGACTTTGACCAGGGCACAATGGCATTGTGAGCATGTAGGGTGCAGGTTTAATAATAGCTGGGTGCTGGCACGATGATGAATACACTGCAAGAAGTTTCCTACCTTAAATAAGTCAGTCAGTATGGAGTCTGAAAGCCTGTTTATCTTAGACTGAAGGGGAAACGAGTTGATACAGCCTAAACTTTGTCTTTTTTCAATGCAAATTTGAAATTAAAGAGTTTACATGTTATTAAAGGAGTAGGGCACTGGATTTCAAGATATTGTATTTTAAAAAAAGAATTAAGCGTTGAACAGATTTTGCAGATTGCTTCAGAGACTTTAAAATTTTGTCCTACGACATAAATTATGTCGTTAAATACCCCACTGGTGCATTTCCAAGCTTTTACGTGTGTTTAAAAAGGTGGTTGCTAACAAGTAGCTAAATGAGACTACAGAGGTTGTCGAGGACACTAAACGTCACCGTCAGTTTAGTAGTGGTGACGGTGAGGTAGGCTGCAAAATGCGACCGTTGGTGTAGTTCGTTTACAGCCTAACATTAGCTTTTTACTTCTGGCGATTGTATTTATGCTTCTAAAATCATAAAAGTGGTGTACATATGGAGAGATTATCTTGCTAGACAAAACGTGTAAGTATCACAAACTTGTGTTCTCCACAGAGATTATTTTCTGCAATGATCCAAAATCCAATGCAAAAATCCCATAAGCTCTTTGACGAGGGAACCCATGGTGATACTTCCGGGTTGGCCTACAAAAACATGTCATCCTTTCAGCTCCATATAGCTACCTGAAACTAGATATGGAAAACATAAAATATAAGAGGTTACCTGGGTAAAGGTTGGAAAAAATACTGTGAACAAATTTTATCTTTATTCTACGATGTGAAAATTATAATAATGTAAAGATGAGTGTGTGAACCACTCTGTTTCAAGACCTTTTTAATCATAAGTTGAGTCATTTGCATTATTTCAAATAACAGAATTTCTGTCATTAACTAAAATGACATCAGAATGAAGCTCAATTATCTTACATTTCTTTTAGTGTACACAGTGATTAGGTGTGTGTGTGCGTGTGTGTATGTGTGTGTGTGTGTGCGTGTGTGTGTGTGTGTGTGTGTGTGTGTTTGAGGGGAAGGGAGGAAGCTGAGGAAGATGGGAGGGGATGTCCCCTACCTCACTGAAGGTATAAATATAAAGAGTCGCACCGTGTAATGAAAGACGGAACATATTTCATCCATTGACTGCTTATTCTTCTGGAATAGAAAAACACCAGTGTGAGTACTTGAGTTTTGCTTTATTTTGTTTTATTATATAGTATATAATGTTTTCATATGTCAGACTCATAAATCAATCAATCAAAGCTTAATCATGTTTAATATTTGTATTATGATTGGATACATTTTGGGGTTATTGCTGTCAATTTGAATAGCGTTTATCACTTTCCTTTTACTGTTTGACATCTAACATATGAATAGAAGAACTCACTCATCAAGTTGTTGCAGTATTATGACCAATATATTAGGTTAAATATATTTACAACAATTTGTAACAATGTATTTTGGCTTGCACATTCACTATTTCTCATCACGAGCTCAGTATCTAGTAGAAAAGGAGACTCCCACACACTGCTCTTGCATTCACGACTTGTAGTGAATCAGTAATTAGTCAAACGAGAGTTCCTTTTAAAGGGATAGTTTGGATTTTTTGGAAGTGATGTTTTATGAGGTTCTCATCCATTGTAAGTGTATTACAGTGTATTAGTTTGGAGAAGCAGACAGGAGGACAGGAAGCTAAGCAATGTACTGCAATGGATCGGGGCAGCAGATAAACGTAATTTAACCACCTAAAGAAAGACACACCCCAAAAAAAATCAACATCAGTTTGAGTGTGCACTATATTCAGAATAGAGTAGCCAAACCAAAAGTTTTGGCTGAAGTGCCTCTATTCTGGAAATTAAAAAAAATACCTGTATAAACATCGGCAGGGCTGGGAGGGGGAGCTAAGACTCGCCCACTCCTCTCCACAGTCTGCAGAGTTGGGAGACGTTGGTTTAGGATGGGGAGGGCAATCCATTGATAACAAAGGATCAAATGACTGCAGTTTGTGTGGTATGAAAGGACGAACCCACAGGAAATGAAATGCAATACTTTAAGCGTACACATAAGGTGAAAATATGTTTTTTTTTTAGCTTGTTCCTCTGCCCCTTCTTAGCTAAAGAATCAATAAATGCACTTTAAGTGGACAGTATGCAGGGCTGTCTGAGAACAACTGAGGAATCATTTTCTTCGACCTCTGGGGCGTTGTCAAGAAACCAACAAGTCCTCCAAACCATACGACCATACAGGTCGTATGTTCCGACCCTCTCACACGACCCATACGAGCGTTTCCTAAATTAGCGCCCCCTATCAGTGGAAGTAAATATGACCGCTAGAGGGCGCTGAGCTTCAAAACGTAACTACAGGTCGTAATAAGCTCCCTGTACAAACGACCTATGGGGACGTTTTTTGGAAGACTTCTGACTTTTGAGTCCACTGGTAGATGACTGCTGACCACCATACTTTTTTTCCCCCCAAATTAACTTATAATTTGCTAAAAATCATGAACCAACTAACTTCAGTCCTTTCCGCTCATACTGTCACACAGGAATCAGTAAGAAGTGCCGATGGGGCAGTTCACATCCAAACGTGACGGTTTGGCCCCGGCCGTTCTTCCTCATGTCTTCTTCTCAACCAATGAGCAAGGACCTCCCACATACTCTTCACACCATTTTGACGCCAGCAGCCAGCAAGAAAATGTTAACCTCCAAATTCCTCCAACCATCGTTGTCTCGGATGTGGAGTCAAGGTTTGTGTTGTCAACTTCTAGTGTCCATTTTTACTTTCCAAATTAGACATGTAGAAGTTCTTTCAATTAGGGCCCACCTTGGCAAAACTGAATAAATACAAAAGTATTGCTGTGGTATTTTTCTGTCTACAGCAAATTACCATCAGCATTTACTGCAATATTTGCTGTTATTTTTCTTGTGTTTGTTTAGAATAACACCTTTGCTTGTACCTCCTATCCAACAGTGCATCAGTGCACCAGGGCTCGAGGATGGAGCTGCGGCGATCTTCCTTCTACAGCACGTTAGACCTGGTGCCACAGCTGGAGCATTATGCCAGCACGCTGCCACACAGGCAGGCGAGGAACCGTCCATCTCTTGAGGCTCTCCGCAGGTCTTTTGAGGTACATTTTCCCCCTCTGGGAACCACATCTCACAGCAGCTTGCTAACAAAGCCTATCGAACCAGGAATACATTCCCATGAGTGATGTTACATTCACGAGCAGCGGCGGCTAGTGGAATTTATTTTAGGTGGGGCTATGCCAAAAATTAAGCAGACTTTCTACTGATACAAAAATGTAACCTATTCTAGCAAGAAATATAATGTACACAGACACAGAACATCTCATATTGCAATATTGGATTTCCCACACTTGGCCAATATCATTGAATTTTCAATGTGAGATCTTGTTTTTTCACGTTTTTTTAGGTTTTTTAATCAGAAAGGTGATTTAGGCCATTTACAGTAGCCTATTTATCCAGGCTTGGACTGTTCCTTTGATTTGGAAAAGGAGGCAGGAAAAGCAGGATAGCACCTTAGCATCACAACAGACAGTTAGCCATGACGTTTTTACAACCCACTTGTTACAAAACGATCAATTGTTCTTTAGCCTACCTCTGTCACTGGTTTTCTGCTCAATTGTAACATCACGCTTCAGTTTATCAGATAATGATCATCTCTCAAACAGATCTTGATTCGACAGGCAGGAACCCTGGCTCCGAGCTGTCTTGTTTTAGTCCACATCCTCCCAAAAGCCGAAAGTTTCAGGCACCTGTCCATATGCATCTTCGATGTTTCATGTTTCAAAAATCCTTCTACCCACTTCCAGTTTGGGTACATGTCCCAGTCACGTGATATATGTGACCGGGACATTTATATGTGTAAAATGTTTTATTCTCAGGAGGTGGAGGCGGGTATAGAAGTCACCACCACAGACTCAGGAGTTAGCAGTCTGCCAGACATAGACAGCGGAAATGAAGAGTCACAAGATGCACTTGAGAAAGCGCCTGTTAGATTTGGCTGGGTGACGGGAGTCATGGTGAGCAAAATGTGTGTATTTGAGTGTACATTCAGACTTCATACATTGCTTTTTTTTCAATTGTGTTAACACTTGATGCATGAAACAATTGCACGTACATGTTACTGAGCTGTTTTTATTGAATTTGTGTCGCAGGTTCGTTGCATGCTGAATATTTGGGGAGTCATCCTGTTTCTCCGCCTCTCGTGGATCACTTCTCAGGCGGGCATTTGTGAGTTCATTCCTCCCTCCATACATTAGACCCTTTCATTCCTCTGTTATGTGGCTGTAACGCTTCATTGCACTCTCGCCCTCTTATCTATGGCTTCAATTGATTTACCTTTACACTTTATTTTGCATATCTCAGATGCAGGATGAAACCTGAAGTTAAAGAAAAAAAGATAATTCTCTGAAAAACATAATGGGTTAAACATTGAACAATCAAAGCCAATGAAGAAACAAAAGCGTTTGAGTCTTTGTTCAATATTAACAATTCAAATCACACTCGTGGTTACACCCCCAGGAATCTTTGTAGAGAAATCAGCTGAAATGTGTGAGTATTTCAACCAAACTCTGTGCTGTACATGGACCAAAAACAGATGATATATGTATTTAAACCTGCAGCATACGGACATTACCCGTGCAGGAGGCAGGACATGGCACGGATTACACTGTGGTCACACAGCTGATTCGTACTTTTGTCATAAACAATTGAGTCTCTTGCCGTTCCTTGAATCAGCCCTTACTGATGTTCGTTGCCGTCTTTGTGTAAATGTCCCTTCTTCTTCACCCTCGAATGTTTGTTTTTTCCGGTTTTGCTCCAGCTGCAGAAACGTCATCAACACGCCCACTCGCTCGCTGTGAATTCTCACACATGGACTCAATCGGACATTATACAGACTTTGTACTAGGGAGCTGGCAGGGGAAAGTCTGTTTAATGTCTGGTCTGAATGATTTGGACATTTGCGTTCTCACATACAGCTCCTCCGGGTAATGTCTAGGTAATTTCAGGGTTGCAGTGTATGTACATTACCTACTGTACTTGCTTTTGTTCTTACAAAACATGTTACAACCAACAGATAGTATAATAGAGGCCCATCAAAGACTTACTGTTGTCATGCAGAGGCAAAAAAGTAGCAGAAACGGACCTTTCCCTAGCAACGATGGAGAGACAGGCCTTGAAACCTAAACATACAATATTGATGTAGTATCATATGATGAACACCTTTGTTTGTCTCATCTCAGTGTTGACCTGGCTTATTATCCTGATGTCAGTGATGGTGACCTCAGTAACTGCCCTCTCCATCTCCGCCATCGCCACCAATGGGAGGGTGATCTCAGGTCAGTCACTTCCTGTGTCTCAAAGTATGTGCAAAGTCATGCATTGAGGTTCTAAGGTTTGAAAACATTGTACATAAAGATGGTTGCAGTAATGTATTTATTTTTGTGTAATTGTTTCATGTGTCTGGTGTGTGACATGCTTCTAAGTTTTACTTTAAGATTGGAAACTTGTTTCTGGTATGCTTTAGGGCAGGGCTACACACCAACCTGTCAATCAAAATAGATACTTTAGCAATGCTAACTACACATGGACTTATTTTTGTGTTGCCAGTGTTTATTCTTCTTTGTGTTTTCACTTCATGAAAGTTTATTGGAGGATTTTGGTCACAGAAAAATGTCTTGTTCAGCATTCGGTACCACCGTGCTAACCGGGCTAGCGCTAGCATTAGCTGTTAACTTAAGGGAAAGTTTGCAGATTTTTACCCGGCTCTGTGCCAGTACAGCAAACAGTGCCTTAGCAGTGCCATTGATACCAATTTTAGTATATGTGCTACCGAAGTAACACACCATTGACACCATAGATGAAACGTCACTGGCGTGACCACGCCATCGTCCCCAATGCTGCCTTCTTGTCCAAATATGGTCAAATTCTGGCTCCAAAAAGTCGACATGGCGACGGCCACATTCCAAACTCGTGGCTTCAAAACGGGTAGTCCACAAACCAATGGGCGACGTCACTCTCACTCACTACGTCCATTCTTTTTACAGTCTATGGGTTGAACATCATTTTCAGGTGGGGCATATTTCATGATCTCCCGCTCTCTGGGTCCTGAAATTGGTGGACCCATCGGGGTGGTCTTTTCCTTCGCCAACGCTCTGGCCTGTGCGCTCAACACTGTGGGCTTTGCTGAGGTGGTCCGTGATCTAATGCAGGTACTTCATTTGCTTCAACTCTAAAAATAGATATGTAATAGTTTGTTTTACCCTTGAGAAGATACATTGCAAGACAAGAATCCTTGAGAACACACGTTCAACTATTTTAGCTCTCTATTGAGCTCTTGGGCATAACATAACATAACATAACATAACATAACATAACATAACATAACATAACATAACATAACATAACAAGAATTTCACAACCTGAAATTAATAAATGCGTATAGTAAAGTTATATATCAATATGATTAGCTGTTAAACAAAGGACAGACGATAACTCTTTACCCAAAACGTACTCTATACATCTCATGTTTAGTTTCTTATGTTTGTGTGAATAATTTGGTTGTTTTAATGTAGGAGTTTGGTGTTGTCATGGTCGATGCAATCAACGATGTCCGTATTGTGGGCGTGATCACTGTGACGATTCTTCTGCTCATTTCATTGGCTGGAATGGAGTGGGAGTCCAAGGTGAGCACATCCTGCCACATCTCACTTTATTCGCCAGATTTGTCCCATAAATCTTCTCATATTTCACTAATGTTTGCTCTTCATAATGTTTTTCTTTTTTTTTCTCTCTCTCATTTGTCTCTGTCTCTTAGACCCAGATTTTGTTCTTTATTGTTCTCTTGGTCTCTTTTTCCAACTACTTGGTGGGCACGATCATCCCGCCCAGTCCAGAGAAACAGGCCCAGGGCATCTTTGGGTACCGCAGTAAGTTCAGGCTTCTCGGGACAAACTACTGATATTAATACAGCATATGTATATATATAATATGTTGAGTTCATAATACTTTTTGTTGCCTATCCCCAGGTGAGATCCTCATATCGAATCTGAAACCAGACTGGAGAGGACCCGAGGGTAACTTTTTCCAGATGTTTGCCATTTTCTTCCCCTCTACCATCGGCATCCTGTCTGGAGCCAACATCTCTGGAGACCTCAAAGTATGACGAGAAAGACGGCAGAGGCCCTGCTCAGACGTGGCATTAACATGCATCCTGGGTGATCTGATCTCTAAGTATTTCATGTGTCTCCATGTGTGTCTTGACTGATCGGATCTCACATCCCTGCTCAAAGAATTAAAGACAAAAAAATTAATGAATTAATTAAAATAACGTTAAAAAAAAAAGGGAAAGGAACCCTACCTAAACCCTCCCACCCCCCCCC
>JAOVVB010192975.1:0-11023 GCA_028570985.1 Heterobranchus longifilis | reverse complement strand
CTCTCTCTCTCTCTCTCTCTCTCTCTCTCTCTCTCTCTCTCTCTCTCTCTCTCTCTCTCTCTGTGGACGCTCCCTCCTCATCAGGAACAAAGACGCTGGCGCAGAGAAAAAAAATACTATCTAATAATAATGCTTATAATCAGTCCTGCATAAAGTTCTATCGTCCTCACGAGGGTCCTGATGATGCAAAACTCCTCTTGTTTCGTTTCTAACAAGTCAGTGTGAAAGAGAACCGGACCAGAACTAAAATGCTACAATGGAAAATGTTTTCGTTTGGTCCGGACCAAATGAACAGAACTGCAGGTGTGAAAGCCACCATAGGCTGTCTGTGAATAGCACAAACACACACTCACACTGGTCCAAACACTGAATGGAAACAATAACCTGTGTGTGTGTGTGTGTGTGTGTGTGTGTGTGTGTGTGGTGTGTGCGTGCGTGTGTGTGTGTGTGTGTGTGTGCGTGTGCGTGTGTGTGTGTGCATGTATGTGTATAGTCTTTTTGGCAGCATCCAAGAGGAGGTGGTCAAGGATGCAGAGAGTGTGAGGAACCAGCAGCAGCAGCACCTGCAGCAGCACAGCTGCACCTTGGACGAGTGCTTTCAGCTGTACACCAAAGAAGAACAGGTGAGACTGACGGCACAACAGAGGACCATATTCTTTATTCTTTGTATTTAGGTTGTAAAATAAATGCACAGTGGCTTGCGTAAAAGCAAACCAAACAGCCATTAAAGGGATAGTTCAGAGGTTTTGAAGTGGTGGCTTCACTTTTCTAAATATTTCAAAGATGGCATGTGCTTGTGTTTTTCCGGGCTGTGTCTTGGTCACCATGTAGGTCAGATTGGCTGACACAGCTGTGGTTAGTTTCAATGAATACTCTGCGTTGGATTATATCAAACCATGGCCAAATAATTAGAATAAACACGTACTTTATGCACTTTTTACATGAAGCATATAAAATTGTTTCTCTACTGAAGAAGTAAAATAAATTCAGTTATTTGCAGCAGTAAGCCCTGCAATTGTCCCACATAAGATTTTCTACACATAAAGCCCAAAAGTGATTGATCATGTCTAAAATGGATGAGGTAGAGAAGATTACAGATCTTTGGACAATTTGAGAAAAGGAAACTCAGCGTGTCTGGGAAATAACAGAAGCTGAATTCTAGGAACCAATAATAACAAAAGATGAAGTTGAAAACAAATAAGGATGATATGACCTTGGAAGATAGAAGATAAGCAGCCCCCCTCCTTGAAGATGTGTACTAAACAAGGAAGGAAACTACACCACTTGCATCATACGTTTTGTAATGGCTACAGATCGTTTATTCACTCCTAATAAATGCGATTAAAAGTCAGAGCCTTACAACCGTGCTTACAGAGAGTTTATGGATTGTAAAAACATCATCAATTAGTGACTGAAATTAGCCGTTTAGAGGATGTGCAATAAGGAAGCGCTGAACAGCTGGGAGAGCTCCACTGCTGTGCGTTGGCCTCTCCAAGTCCTGTTTCTGTATCAGATCTGATGAGCAGCTGCTCATTAGTTACTGTTTGTGCTCACTGAATCTACTCCGCTTAAAAGTATCAGTTTGATTTCAGTTTGATTTAATGAAATCAAAGTATTAGTTTTATTGTCAAACTGTTTCAGATTAAGAGGTAAAGTTTGGCAGGCAGTAAAAGTCAAAGCAAAAAATCTATAAATGCAGATTCAAATACCGGAAGGCGAATGCTTCCTGGCGGTGTATATAGGTCTGACAGTACACTGTGTGCATGAAATCACTCTTTTCATTGTGTGTTGTGCTCGAACTTCAATAAAACAGCCTTGAGTTCATGACAAATGGTGAAAAACATCTTAGTTTAATTGTCATGTGAAAAACAAATTGATGATAATTTGATAATTTGATCTGTACTCTGCTGTGGTTGTGTGTGAATAATGGACGACTACTGCTAATATTACTACCAACACAAGAGGCTGAGATTTCATACTGTATTTTGTAATGAGGCAGGACATCGGTACAAATTAATTGCACTATGGATCAGTGCATCACATCTGTGCAAATGCGATCTCCCGATGCAAACAACAAGATGCCGCAGAAGACGACATCATTAACTGATGACACTTGAATGCAAAGGATGTCTCAGTATGAGTATGAGTAATGAGAAGAAACAAGTGGACAGTCAAGGGAATTGGGATGCACCAGCTATGTTTTTCTTTCTTTTCACTCACACATATACACACTTTATTCATACGCGTGTAATGGCATAGCAATCACATCTGAATTTGACAATACTTTCTCTCATCAGGAACGTAGTAGAACAAGTATTCATTTCAGTGATTATTATTATCGTAGAGTTGCAGGCAGCGATTCCGCTGCGCACTGCAACTCGCAGGACACCAAGGCAGCACTTTGGTGCTGACGGACAGGATCGTAAATCCTACAGCAGGAAATTTAATTTCCTGATCTCATGTCATTAAACAGAATCGTCTACAGCCTGTAACTATAGCAACAACAGACAGTATTGGCTTAACTGACAAGTGATATAAGCGTGATTTTGCTATAACAAAGGGCTGTAGTCATGACTGGGATGATTTCACTTTCAAATAATCTTTTTTAGTGAAGCCATCCTCTGAGCAAACACTGGGCATTTCTGCTGTATCAGATCCGTACTTCACAAGCATTAGTGGTGGGAGGATGTCTTTGAGGTGTCGGTCTCACACAGGAGATGACCCTTGCACTTTATCCTCTCGAGTCCTCAGTCTGGAGTAAAGAGCTTCTAAAAGCAAGCAGCAAAGGAGGCAGCAAACACCGAATGCATATCAAATTTATTTTTGACACTTTCTATTATGGTGAAGTAGAACTAACTCCACTCTTGGAAAACATGAAAAAAAAGTCTAGTATTCACTGAGTTTCTTGTACGGTGACTTCCAGGATCCTTAAGGTGTTTTTTTTTTTTAACCAGAAGACAGGAAGGAAAAGCAAACATTACACTCGTAACTAGAACAAGGACATAACAAGGCTATGATAAAAAAAAAAAGTTTGGATTCCACAGGGTTTTGATCAGGACTGAGTTAATGAAAAACAGATTAATGTTAGATCTGCTTCCACTTCCATATAAGGACAAATCATCGGAAGTAAACGCAACATTACATGATGAAAACTAAAAAACAGTTTCTACCCCACAGCCATTAATGCATTAAATGCTACTAAAGCATAATTCACATATGCAGCTTACACTGTGATACACTGCCTTAAGGGATTTGTGCATTTTTTATTGAATGTAGATGTCTGTGTGGGTTTGTCTATTTTTACCCTTTCCTTCAGTATTTTTAGTATTTTTATTATTTATTTAGCATATATTTTATTCTACTACCTCTTAACTTTTGCACTGAATAAGGACTGCACTTAATTTCGTTGTACATGTTACAATGACAATAAAGATATTCTGATTCTGATTCTGAAATGACCACAAATATGAATAAACATGTTACATTTCTACCTGCAGTTTGATTTGTATAAACCTGTAATTGATTGATTCATTGATTGCAGCTGGCCCCAGATGATGCCTGGAAGTGTCCTCACTGTAAGCAGCTCCAGCAGGGCATGGTGAAGATGAGCCTGTGGACTCTCCCTGACATACTCATCCTCCATCTCAAACGTTTCCGACAGGTGGGTGAAGCGTAAAGTGGCCTCTGGTGAAGACAGGTGCTCTAGTTCAGCTTGGAGTTATTTATCTCTTAAAGCTGCACTAATTGTTTAGTTTTTTAAATTAATGATTGATCAAGTGTGTAATGTGAAAGGAATCACTCTCAGATAATTATCACCGGCTCTATAAAGTGTTTTAGCATCTTGGTAAACATAGTGGAACATTTAGCAGCTTGTGAGCCAGATATTTCCCTCAGCTGTTGGTGCAGACCACAACAGAGCTAATAGAAGAGTCGGAAAAAAAAAAGACTTCACCCAAAACAACTCCAAATGAATGCTAATATTTTTCCAGGTTGAAAAAGTCACTTGCTTGTTAACACATAACAACTTTACAAGGTAATCCTAATTCAATATTGTGTTTATAGTTTTTTTTACTGCCCCAAGTGCCCCCCCAAAGAAATCTATTAATGCAGCTTTAAGAGAAGTGAAACTAAGATTATTAGAATTGTATCATGCTTTCTGTATAATTATGTTTTGTTGTGTTCTCTTTCCCTCTGTGAGGAGTGAAAGTAACAACATGGTCAATAACTGAATCAATTCAATAGACTAGAAATTAGCATTTATTTATTTTCTGTGAAGTTAAAACAAATGACTACTGATAGTTAGAGCTCTGTTCTCTGTCGGTGCTGATTTAAGCACCAAAATAAATACTATGAAAGGCGAAAGGCTCTCTCTAAGCCGAAACAAACATAAGGCACTGTGAATGTGACAGAGAGCTACATGTCTGTTAAAACAGTTTTAAGTTACATGGGAATACCTTGGCTTTTGCTGAAACCCCCCCCCCCCCGACTTTGAAGCCTCTACTCTGACCTCGTTGGATTTCAGAGCATCAAATGAAGACTCAGTGACCAAAGCTGTTTTTGTTTCTGCAGCAATGCAGGCCTATCTAACTCGTTATTGTTTTCATCCATTCATTCTGCACATCATTTCAGTCATTTAGTTAGCCTACTGACTGTTAGCATGGTAAATACTGCTGCTTCTGTGTTGGCATTTCAAATCAGATGCCTGCAGTGCATCATGGGAGCATCGCGTCAATTATCGCTAACAGTGTGTTTGCTCTAAAGTTTTTAAAATTACCCTGTTGCCACATACCAGTAATTTGGGGGCCCCCTGTATAAGCCTCATGCCCCCCTTGGATATTTGTTTGGGGCGCCAACACTGATGCTGCTTAGTTACTGTGTACTTCTACTTCAGAGGAAAACATTGTACTACTGCATTTTCCTGACAGAGAAATGTTACTGGTTACATTGCAGGTTCAGACTTTACTTACAAAATATAACAAATGAAATATGATGAACTATCCAGCATTATATTAGAAAGTTTTGAATGCAGAACTTTTACTGTGCAGTATTAAATTTTTTTTTTACCATTAATAGTTATAATTTTACTTCAGAAAAAAGTTTTTGAGTAGTAGCCTAGTTCTTCTACCACTGCCAATACTCACATTCTCAGTTACAGAAAGGGTAAAAAGCAAGACAGCGTTTGCCTGTGGCCCCCAAATCCCTAAATCTGCCCCTGAAAAACAACCATGGCACAGATACTCACCATCAGAAACACAGGTGAAACACTGAGCGGAGGTTCATTTCCAAAGGCTTATTAGTCACTTGCTTTGATATAACTACCGCGGTCATGAAGTAGAGAATGGATGTAATTAACAGAGGTATTTTGCAGACGGTAACGTACTTTAGTAGCTTCTAACTGAATTTCTGTGGTTTAAAATGTAGTTTCTCTTCTGTGTCCCTGTTTGTTCTTTGAGATATCTGCTTCATTTTATCGTTTCATGTTCGCCACTTCATCTTCTATGTGAAGTTACCGCTGATGAAAACCCATCATTTCCTGATTTTGCTGCTTCACAATAAAAGCTTCTAAAAACCAAAATAGCAGGGGGCTTTTATTGTGAAGAACTTTTAGGAAATGAAGTGTGTTTTTTCTACTGTTTCCTCGTTGGCTTCAAAATAACAGCAGACAAACAACAACAAAAAAACACGGATACATCACAGACAGTGCAGCACTGTCAGTGGTTTCTGTGACATGAGGAATACTTTAAAAAAATATTAAAGTTTAATAATACAGCGGGCTGTAACCTGCTGCTGTATCTGACTCAGTGAAAGTCTGAAGCCCCGCCCCCGCTGCAGTGAAGCCCCATCCCTGCTGCTCCACTGAGTGATTTGCTGTTTATTCTAATTTTATTATAACCCTCTCCAATTATAGTGGTAGGATAAAATATCATTAACATATTCACATATCATTAAAATATTATTCACATATAATTCACATATGATTCACACATCATTAACATATCATTAACAAAAAAAGTATCATCACATTTAAATAGTGAACAATGGTAAAACCTGGGACTAAATGAAGGAAAACTTTTAAAAATATAAACAATAATAATCATAACTTCATTAGAACTACATTCTTTTATAACAATTCAATCAAAAGCTAATTTTTCTAAATAAAAGAAATAAAAACAGATGTTAGTGTGAAAGTGTTCAGACAGCAGAAGAGAAACAAGTTGATTCATGTGAGACAGAAATGATTTAACACTGTAAAACATACGGACACGAACGCTTTGTGCCTGAGTTTACCTTCGCTTCTTACAGCGTGGGCAGAGACACAAACCAAACACTCTAAAACATACGGACACGAACACTTTGTGTCTGAGTTTACCTTCACTTCTTACAGCGTGGGCAGAGCCGTCTGATTGAAGCCAGATGTGGAGCGAAGATGAGGTGTTTAAAAACAGAAAGTAGAACATTTTCCTTAAAGCAACAACCACCCATGATTATATCTCAACACAATAACAGGAACACCTAAATACACACAACAGATACTGCTGATTCATTCTTTAAAAATGCTGACTCACTCTTTAATAATGCTGACTCATATTTAATAATGCTGACTCATATTTTAATAATGCTGACTCATATAAAATTAATTGAATTTTGCACACAGTTTATGGACATTTCTGATCTTTGATGTACAGGGGTTAATTCTTACTTCTCATACTATTATTTTGATACATTTGATGAAGAAGTATTTGTACCAATATAGTTTTTGAAGTATTTGTGTGTCTTAAGGCCGGGATGATCCGGACCGGTCAGGAGGAGTTCTTCATCGAGCCGTTGGATCGATGGACGACAGGAAGTGAAGAAGAAGAAGAAGGAAGACGACACATCGTTTACCAGTCCTCAGCCATCATCAACAAACAACCGTCTGTCAATCAAACGGTTGATGACTTCCTCCGAGGTGAGTTCAATCAAACGGTCGATGACTTCCTCCGAGGTGAGTTCAATCAAATGGTCGATGACTTCCTCCGAGGTGAGTTCAATCAAACGGTCGATGACTTCCTCCGAGGTGAGTTCAATCAAACGGTCGATGACTTCCTCCGAGGTGAGTTCAGTCAAACGGTCGATGACTTCCTCCGAGGTGAGTTCAATCAAACGGTCGATAACTTCCTCCGAGGTGAGTTCAATCAAACGGTTGATGACTTCCTCCGAGGTGAGTTCAATCAAATAGACTCCGAGGTGAGTTCAATCAAACGGTTGATGACTTCCTCCGAGGTGAAATTAATTGTATTCACGTATCAAACTTTGATCTTTAAATAATATCCCAGGGTGGGGGATACCACTGTTTGCGGTGATCATCATGTGTAATGCTGCATCATGGATGTGCTTTCGGTGACTGCCGTGATTCGCCATAAGAGCTATTGATCATCAGGCGCGTGGGTGCGAGGGCCCGTTCATTGGTGCTTGCAACTTAAAATTTCATATTTTTTTGTTAAAATTAGAGCAGTATTTGATGGAAACTGCATAAATATTATCTGTCTTTGACAATCATCATTCCCAGCATTCACACGACTTTCTCCTGGAAATGCTTCTCTGATTATATGTTGTGATGTTATGATACGTTAGTTATGAAAGGTATAATTAGTTAGATGGATGCAGCGTAGTTTATGATCTTATTTATGATATTCTAAACAGATTATAAAATATTATAAACAGAGTGTTTTTACAGTGTAGCTGCTTTAAAAGATCTGCAGAAGGAATGAATCAAACTGAAAACACAGAAACTGTTCCAGGAAACTTGGCAGACACACACACTCTCACACACGCGCGCACGTACACACACACACACACACACTCAGTCGGCTGCGACGTGGCAGTCCGAGTTTCCGAGGTTTAGAGTTTTGGATGTTTCGGATGTTTTGAGGTTTTGGACTCTGAGTTTTGGGTCTTTGGTCGTCTCCGTCACTGAAATCTGTTTGTCAGCCAATGAGCAGAGTTTAATTTCACCTCAGCTGACCTCGTCCAGAGGTACCGTGTGACCTCAGAGCGTCAGATGTCACATGTTTTTATAAAGTCTCCACGTTTATATAACCAGCTGCACATTCACATTTTCAATCACTTACCTTTCACTTGTTTTAGTTAAGTTAATAAATTGAATAAGTTAATTCTACTGTACTGTTTTTTTTTATTTAAAAAGGAAAATATCATCAAATAATTATCGTTGATCTGTCATAAAAACTGACTTTCCCTTTAAATTTCTTAAAAAGCTGTTCAGTAAAGTCATCTGAATCTTTTGTGGTCACAACTGGAATCATTTAAATAATTTCAGCTAACCTCTGAAGGAAATGTTTTTATGACCAGTCAAAGATGCTTATTTGATGATATTTTAACTTCGGAGTGCCCTATTTAAATTAATAAACCATACAGTAGAATAATTTAAAAATGTATTATAATTTGATTTCATATAAAGTGCAATATAATGTTGTTTTTATTTGGTATATCAAATGTAAGACATTATTTATGAAATATGATTCATTCACAAATTGGTGATTCTGTTTTGATAAGAGGAGGGGTGTGTGAAGTCCTGTGGTAACCTCAAGTTACTGACAATTGAAGGGTTTAGAGTTTGTGTGTAGGCGTGACTAAACTGAGGGACTCTGGGTAATTCAGACTTCACAGGAAGTGTTTCGTTGTCACCTCCAAAAGTTTCAAGTCACACAAATGCACCTACAGATTTATAGGGCAAATACATATTTGTGCAGGTAGAAATTGAGGTCTGTCTGAATATTCTGCAGGAGTGTGCAGGCATTCATAAGAACCCACAAAATCAGACGAAAATCTGCGTTTGCTGTAAAACTGCTTTTTCTCTCAATAAAAAAATTGAGCTTGCTCTTTTGTTTGTCTCCAGGTCCTCTGTTCGGGTCTCTGAACTTCAACCAGAACGTGTTGGGGTCCGGATCGGCTCGGCGGCGGCGCTACATCGAAGAGGCGGAACTGTTTAATATTGAGGTTAATGACCTGTTTAATATCAATGTTAATGACCTGTTTAATATCGAGGTTAATGACCTGTTTAATATCGAGGTTATTTAACTGTTTAATATCAAGTTTAATTAACTGTTTAATATTGAGGTTAATTAACTGTTTAATATCAAGGTTAATGAACTGTTTAATATTGAGGTTAATGACCTGTTTAATATCAAGGTTAATGAACTGTTTAATATTGAGGTTAATGGCCTGTTTAATATTGAGGTTAATGACCTGTTTAATATAGATGTTAATGAACTGTTTAATCTCTCTGTCTTTTCCATCTCCAGGTTTTGTTAGCTGTGGATTATTCTGTTCTTCTTTTCCACGGTAGAGACCACATTCAGAAATACCTCCTGACACTCATGAACATAGTAAGTGAAAACATGAACACAGAGTTTTAATTCAGTGCTAAATGTGGATGATGTTGTCCAATATCAGGTGTTTTCAGACCAGCTCCCCAGAGAACTACAAACCCTCGATGGCTTTTTTTCTGTTTGCATTCTCACCGCCAATAGGGTGTCACGTAAGCCAGCTGCCAGACTACGAGTTAGCTAGCTACCGTTAGCTTGTCTATCTCTGGAGCTGGCTAGTTAGCTAGCTAGCTGCCGTCTGCTCTCCTCCTAGTGAAGTAACGTTAGTCTTTTAGGAGTGTTGAGGCGGAGGGATCATTTAGCGGCAGATAGATAGATAGATTACTTTATTTACTGCCTCTCTCTCTCTCTCTCTCTCTCTCTCTCTCTCTCTCTCTCTCTCTGTCTGTTCCAGGTTAATGAGATCTATCAGGATCATTCTCTGGGCGCCAACATCAACATAGTTCTGGTCAGAATCATCATGTTGTCTCCATCAAAGGTACAAAACTGTGACTCTTTCAAATCTGCCAACGGTTCCAGGCACTTTTCTGTAAATGAACTGAAGTTGTTGTGATATCTGAGTCTGTTAGATCTCAGGTTTGTTTTTCAGTTTAAACCAACAACAGTTCAGCTCTGTGTAGCTTTAGATTGAACTCATTCGGATCATATTTTTAATCCTGATTCATATAACTGGCTCTGTGAAAGTTTCACTTTAATGTCTAGATAGATAGCCCTTTTCCACCAACACTGAACGGGTTCTGAAACAAATATCTGTAATAACAGAACAAAAGCTAGCAGGTAACAATGTTACTAGTGTTTAATTCTGTTGTTGTGTAACGCCCTCAATTGATGACACATCCTTGATCACAGTGGTTCAGCTCAAAACTGGCAGAAATGCAGGCTGGTTCTCTAGATAGCACCATGGTTCCAAGAATCCCGAATGGAACTGGTTCAAGAGCCAGAGTTCATCTGGTGGAAAAGGGGTGAAAGAGGGTCAGGGAGGTAGTGTTGCTGCTATTGTTTTAAATAACTTTCAAACAACCACTATTTCCATTTGACACCTTGCTTGCAAACTCTATCGTCCAATAATCCAGGGCATATAGCTACCTACGTGATTAGTATTTGTTGTGGCTGGTTGTACTTTTGAATGTCCATTCTGTGTGGTACTTCTGTGAGCTTAACGGAACACATAAACTCTGAATTAACGTCCAGGGGAATCTGCGTTAAAACATAGATTCAGATTTTTAAAGGTTTGCTCTTCATTACACCTTTGCATGTTAGTTAAAAACAAACAAACAAACGTGTCCCCCCATCAGTCCCAAGAGCTGATCTCTGTGGGGAACCCCCAGAAGAGTTTGGAGAACGTTTGTGGATGGTCGTATCTCCAGCAGAGGGAGCAGAGTCACGCCGAGCAACACGACCACACCATCTACCTGACCAGGCAGGAGTTCGGCCCCTCCGGCATGCAGGGTACTTCTGCTAATACTACCCCACTAATACTACAAATACTACTAACACCATCTACCTGACCAGGCAGGAGTTCGGCCCCTCCGGCGTGCAGGGTACTTCTGCTAATCCTACCTCACTAATACTACAAATACTACTACTAACACCATCTACCTGACCAGGCAGGAGTTCGGCCCCTCCAGCATGCAGGG
>JAOVVB010192935.1:0-11024 GCA_028570985.1 Heterobranchus longifilis | reverse complement strand
TGCCTTGGCCAATAGCAGAGTGGAATACGCCGAGAGGGGCGGGACAAGGCTGGGCGAGGTTGACAGGACGGGAAGAGGCGGGGGGCGAGTGCAGGGGGGGGGGCAAGCAGCCTAGTTTACAACAAGAGGAAGAGGGAGGGAAAGAGAAAGAAAGGGCCAAGGCTTGCGAGAGACAAAAATAAGGGAGTAAACTCGGGCTGGGAGCTGTGGAGAGGACTTTTCTGGACCAAAACAACACTCGTAACACCAAGTATTAACCGAACCGGACGGTTTGCGCGCCGATGTCGCCCGCACGAAGTGGCTAGCTAACCTGCTGCAGACGGACGGATCTCACCAACGGCTTTAACCTAAACGTTGCTGTATCGCTTCTTGTAAAGCCCCCCCGTCGGGTTCAGGTCCGGGCATCTTCAACCAGTCACTCGCTTGCTGCCTTGAGGAGGAGAAGGAACTGCGATTCATCCCCCCCTTTTTCTCCTCACCGACTGGAGCCTGGAGTCCTCACCGTGGTCGCTTTTATCCCTGTGTTGTAGACTCATCAGTTGCTAGCTAACGTCCGGTCTGTGGCCAGATTGGCCAGGTAGGATAGGAGCTGGTAGATTAGAGACTGTACAGAGACCAGCAACTGATGGATAGTGGGCTTGTAAACGCTGGGTGATGGATGAATGCACCAGATTTACAGTCAACGACAGCTGCTAATGCCTAGTAAACACGGATAAACCCAAGTTGGTCGCTATCCCTTTTTCTAGGCGATTTCGGATCTTGGCAGGTGTTTTAACTAAACTGTCAGGTTAAAGACAGGTGCAATTCCGTGAGCAGCTAATGGGAAAACAAGTTGGTATAATGCACTTGTCAAACAGTCCTCGCTGGATTATTTTGGCAGCCAGTACGTGTGAATACGCCTTTGTAGTTGAGACATGAGAACAATTGCGTTTCTTTTGCCTCTGTCTGTGCGGCGGGTGCACGACCAGGGGCGTTCCCGAGAGGTTGGTCCAATTTGGAGCGGTGCACTTGAGGCTCCAGTTGTTACAAGAGGCAGCTAAATTGGGGTTTCTGTTCGTTTATTATATGAATCAGCAAGTATTAAAGTCGGTGTATGAGTAAACGGTGCACACTTGGACAATAAGCGGTTTCTTTTGCTGTTCTTTCAAGTTAAGACGAATCACCTAATAGCTTTGAGCGCCCCAATTTGCTTGTTGCAGTGTTGCTTAGCCTGATCGATACGGAGCCCTCTGACAGCAGCCCTTTACGGACTTTATGTGCTTCTTGATAGCTGACAAGCCCACCTGTCTACAGCTGTACTGTAGCGCAGAGCAAGGTTTGACATGGCCCAGAAAGACTGCGTAGTCTCCGGGCGGATGCTTTAATCCAGGCCGTGGATGGGCTAGAGGCCTTGTTAACCCCTTCATGACCAAGCTGCTGGAGTAATGTAAACAAACAGGGAGAGAGGGCATCGGGGGTAATTAGACCAAAGGGAGGAGGAACTTTGCCTTCGATCATAATCATCGTTTCAGTGGCTCGTCAATACACTGTTGCATTCTTACGAATTTAACTTAAGTTTTGTGTTGTATTGTAATCGTTTATAGTACATTTTGTCCACTGATGTTTGATTGTTACATGTGCGTTATTAGATTGCGGCATTCTGCGATACGGAGAGATGGACTCTACTTGACTGACATATTTCATTTTTACTCGCATTGGAACTAAAAAGAAAGGATCCCTCTTCATGCCACATCTTAAAATCTTAAAATCTCATGATGCAGTAATTATTGTGAATGATGACCGCAACCTGTAGGGATGAAACGGATACAGACACCATTGAGCACTTGTCGCCATCTGTGAGCATCCCAGCAATATCAGCTCTCGAGATTTTGGATTAAAGATGTTTCTTTATCTGGATTTCTGTGTGTTGTAGAAGAGGGACTTTAAGAGGACATATTATTATTATTATTATTATTATTATTATTATTATTATTATTATTATTATTATTTTTGAGAGAAACATCAAGGATTTCATTCAGCCATGTTCTCATCAGAGAATCCTCAGTATCTCCGCCAAGGACTAAGCATGTTTGGTTAGTCCATGTCACTTACTTTACTGTTTGTAATGACAATACAGTTTATTTTCTGCCAGGTCTGTTCCATACAGCAACATTTCATCATTGTTTACTTGTAGCATAATGCAGAAAAGTGTTGAATTAATATCTGACAGAACCTATTTTAAAAGGCTTATATGAGAGAGATGTTGTTACTTTAAAGTTTTTGGGAGAAGAATCCTTATTAAAAGATTTTTTTCAATAATGGAAATAAAGATAATATGATTTATACAGTCTCTTACTCATATATGGGGGTTCGGAGTGTACCAGCTTCTGTTCTCCATCCAGCCTGTTATTGAGAACAGAGAGTCCTTTTGTACATCTGCTGTTGTTGGAGTGATTTAACCAGTTAAGTGGCTGGAGGTGGGCTACTGATATACTCTGTAGTTCTCAAAGTACTGATCTTGTTATATTCTGCGAGGTAGTTAATTACATTCACCTAGTTTCCCAAATGTTAACCAGCCCCTTATGCTGTGCACGGTGAACTCTTGTCTGACCCTGATTTTAGTGAATTTATTCGTTGTTATATCACTCCAAAATAATAATAAAAAAAACATGTATGGTAGCATTGCAAACACATTTTGAGAAATGAGGAGAGTTTGTGATTGGAGTAGGAATGCATTTCATGTAGGAGTGTTGCACAGAGAGCCCTGATTCCCCAAATAAGGAAATAGCATCTTGGTAATCTGAATGTAAGAAGGCCTCGTTCTTTTTAATGCTATTTCTGAGCAGGGAAGCGTTTTATAAAGCTCTGGACATCATATGGTGTTGGTTGTTAATGATCAACAATGCTGTTTTCCTCTGCAGTGTGGACCAATGTAGAGCCCCGGTCAGTTCCAGTCTTCCCCTGGCATTCATTGGTCCCTTTCCTGGCACCCACCCAATCAGATGCTTCTTCTCAGCCAGGAGAGGGCCAGCACCCAGTCAACCACCCCCAAGCAGCCAGTCTGAAGACAGGTACCGATTACATTTATGTTTAACCAAATGGCTGTTGAAAATGTGTTATTATCACCAGTTACATGTCATTTAATACTGAATACCATATAGTGTTTACTTTGCCCTGAACAAGTATGCATCTCTTTGTTGTTCTTCCTCAGAGTGTCAGGGGGTGGCAGCGCTGTCACTGGAGCCTGCAGAGGCACCTCCCATTGTAGAGCGAGGTCCTCCATCCCGGCCTCCCCCCTCTTCTGATGAGCCGCCTCCAGAGAAGGAGAAGGGAGATGCAGAGAGGGAGAGGCCTGACAGCGAGACCGAGAGTGACGTGGATGACCCGTAAGTGCAGTTTTTACGTCTAAAGCTGCGAGTTAACTGAGGTTACATGAACACGTAAAGTTACACACTGTCCGTATATTAAAAGGTGGTTATGGATTTGTCCAAGTCATCCTTCACAGTCATTTTCTGTGTGGTACAGTGTACCCACACATACAGTATGGGAGTGTGATATTTTCTGTATCCTCGTGCTAGTTTGGGCAGAAGAGCTCAATGCCAGAACAAAGCAGATGGGAACAAAAGCATTCCATCTCTGGGCTCTATCACTATATGAAAGGCAGTGGCCAGGCTGTCAGCCATTGAAATGGATGAGCTATCTGCTGAATCTGCTGATGTATCTCATGGGAGATGAACTACTTGTGCAGCTCTGTGTCTAGATCTGTTAGACTTGCAGCTGTAAGATAAATAATACTAGTCACAAAGTAGAATATTTCACAGTTTTAAATAAAGGAAAATATCTAATAACGAGTACAAACAGAGGGCTGTTTTTGTCTCCTTTCAGCTTCCTCCCAGGAGTTGTACCAGAGCAGCCCCTCTCTACATCACCAGTGAAGAGACGCACTCAGTCCCTCAGTGCGCTGCCCAAAGATGGAGATAAGAGCAGTCCTGGAAAGGTAGTTTTTTTTCACTGCTCCCATCATCAGCATCACAATTCTCAATGTTCCTCTTACTAAAATAGGGCATATTTTTCTATTTTTCACTCTTTCAGAGGGAGAAGGACCACATCCGGCGACCAATGAATGCATTTATGATTTTCAGTAAGCGCCATCGAGCGTTGGTGCACCAGCGGCACCCGAACCAGGACAACAGGACAGTCAGCAAGATTCTTGGAGAGTGGTGGTATGCTCTGGGACCTAAGGAGAAACAAAAGTACCATGATTTGGCCTTCCAGGTACACAGATGCATTTACAGACCAAAACAAAAACCACACAAAATTTAAGAACTTTGACATGCGACTTGAGTAGGATTTGTCCGCCCCCCTGATCGCGGTTGCCCAGATTCACTCTCGTTTTGGAACGAGCTTTGTCTGCTTGGCGTTTCGCCTCACCTTTGCGTTCTTTTGGCGCTGTGTCTGCCATTTTCGTAGCTTCCTTTTTGGATGTGTGCTTACGGTCTGGCACGTGGTTGCCACGTTTTTAAAGAGTCCATCCCTCGCACCCTGCATGCTCTGGCTGGGGGCTAAACACCCAGTGTCCAAAGGTTGTGACGCCCAGAAACGTCCCAAACACAGCAAAGTGAAAAGAAAAGAGAAAATACAGTCAGAAGGCAGGGTCTCTGTAGATACAGACACCGCCACACACTTCTAGTGGGTCATAAGTGATGATTGAGAGGGATTATTTTTGTCATTGCTTTTTAGGAAAATCCTACTCATTCTACCTTTTAATGCTTCTGTATGAACCTATAGTACATATACTATATTTATGTCTTTTTCATTCCCTCTTCCTTCTTGTCCTTTCTCATGTTCTCAGGTAAAAGAGGCCCACTTTAAGGCCCACCCAGACTGGAAATGGTGCAACAAAGACAGGAAGAAGTCCAGCTCTGAGGGCCGTGGGGTGCCCGGGGGCAAAGACATCAGAGAGAGGAGCATGTCTGAGTCCACAGGTTGGTTCCACTCAGCTCTCACGATGCAACATACACATTTGTATTTTTGTAACATCGGTCATATATTCTTATCCTTTCCAGTCCTTTAACAGTCCTCTGTTTGCCCCCTGATAGAGCCCCATTCTGTGGAGCTGAAGGGGGTCGGTCCAGGTCTGGTGGGCGTGTCTGAAAGGAGCGCAGGAGAAGGTCATGTGGGTCAGCTCACCCGTCCCCGAGCCTTCTCTCAAAGTGCCATGCACAGCATGGAGCGGAGTGACAGGGGTAATACACAGGCCCTGGCAGAACTGGCACAGGTAGGAGGGGAGCACAGAGTATAGACCTGGAAAGTTGATTTTGTATGAGCAACTTTGCATATTGTCAACATAAATTGAAGACCATTATCACTGCTGGAGAAATGAACAGCGTTCTGCTGTTTTTGTAAACATGACTTGATTAAAGCTAGTTTGTTTTCCAATGCAATAGTTTTCTCTGACAGATTTGCTTTTCATAAACACGGAAAATGTTTTTTTTAACTGTGTGTGACAGTGGAATTTGATGCATTTGATAAAATCTCTCACACTTTACATAAATTACACACAAGACCAATTGACACATCTGAAATATACAAATTAAAAAACACACACTAATGAGAAACCACTTGTTTCAAAAGCATCTCTGCTACAGGGTCTCTTACTTTATTTTTTCCAGATGTGTGGCGATGGTGGCAGTCAGTTTTCCAGTCATGCCCCGCCCCTGTCACAGTCCCAGCGGGGGGTTAGCGAGGACATGACCAGTGATGAGGAGCGCATGGTCATCTGTGAGGAGGAAGGAGATGACGATGTCATTGGTGAGAAATCAGACCTACTCTGCTCATGAAGCCGAATGTTAGATTAGATTTATTAAAGTGTTAGTACACTGCTTCCTGTGCAACTGCATTTGGAAGTCTTATTCAATGGTACAATAACATGATAGATGGATAGATCTGATGGCATTAAGAGCTGATTCAGACACATAGTACAGCCAGACTTGATTGGATTATAAATTGCAAGGATTGTCAAGTGTAGCTGTAGTGTATTTTTCTTTTCCACAGAGGACCCTTATCCTAGCAGCTCCATAGACCTCAAGTGCAAGGAGCGGGTGACTGACAGCGATAGCGAGAACGGTTCTGGAGATGAAAGTGATCGGAAGGTAACCAGCTTGAACTATCATCATTCTCCTGTTATTGAGCTTTTCGACGGATCTTGTCATTTTAAAGTATTTGCCCTCAGTTACATCCATGTTTTCTCCAAATAATTGTCTCCGCCTTTCTTTCTTTTCAGAGAGTTTTTGCTCCAGTCATCTGCTCCTCTGCATTGTCATCTTCCTCACACCATACCCCCCATGGCAGGAGTGTCTCGCTGTCCTCTTACCCCAGCAGCAAGCGTTACGATGAGGGGAGATCAGGAGGGGGAGGGTTTTCAGATCACAGGAGGAAAGAAAGAGGAGAGGGAGAGGGTAAGGACACATTTGGGGGAGAGGGGGGAGGAGGAGGAGGAGGAGGAGGAGGAGGAGGAGTGCAAGCCACGTCTCTCTCCCTCACTTCTGGTCAGTCAGTCATCTCCACTTCTCTAGCCGGAGGGCACCCCTCCTCATCACTGGGGGGGAACCCACTCTTGGGCATTGGCGCTGTAAGGGTGGCATCTACGGTGGTGACCAATGTGATGCGTCCTGTTATCAGCACGCCGCTCCCCATCGCCAGCAAACCCAGAGATGGAGGCACATCATCCAGCCCGCATCCGCCAGAGAGGAAGTCCCTGACTCCCCATCAGCAGCCACAACTTCTGATTGGTGCAGGATCAGGAGGCGGGATCCCCGCCACAGGGGGTGGGTACTACTCTTCGTCATCACCTAATCCTTTAGGTGCAGGCGTGGGCCCCGGTGGTGTAGTGACTAATTTGGTGTTAGGAGGGGCTCTGTCTGCTCAACCTGCTGTACAGCTCATCACCCCCTCCCACCACCCGCAGCCCTCCCAGCAGCAGGCCTTTCCCTCCTCCGCTGTTTCAGTACCGCATAGCCAAACCAACGGGCCCCTGCCTCTGTCCCTGCTGCAGCCCCAGTTCCTTCCCGCCTCTTCCCTAGCATCCTCCGGGGGTAAGGCCATCACACAAGTCCAGTACATCCTGCCCACCCTACCTGCCAACACCACCCCCAAGAGTCCGCCTCAGCAGCTCAGCCAGCCAACCAGTATCTTCAACCTGCCCACAGCTCCACCCACACACATGTCCCTGGCCAATGGAAAACAGCAGGGGACAAGTTCTCTGACAGGATATACGTCCAGCTCAGCAGTGGGAGTGGTCAGCCCGGGAACTAGAGGTGAGAGTTTTAGAACTGTAGTCCTCACAGCCTGCATCCATATTACTATGTTTTCATTTTCAAACTGTTTTAAAACTAAAACGATCTCCATCCACACAAGCCATCCATATTAAAACGACTGAAAATGCATATCACATGACCAGTCACGTACACTGGGCATGCGCACATTGGTGTAAACAGGAAGCAGATTGTCAGCAGTTGAAAATTGTGGATAAGAACTAATAATAAAAACAACAGATACTATAATACTACAAAGAAAGAACCACATGGCGAAAAGTAAGACCAGCGATTTCTTTGCTTGGACTGATGACGATGTGGAACTGTTGAAAAAAAAAAAGAAGAAGTATGAGACGGTAAAGAAAAAAATGGCAGAAAACAGATTGGGAGTGGTTGCAAAGCAAATACAGTAACATATTAGAGCGGTACTGGGAGCATTATCTATCAGTGGAGGAAGCCATTGCAATGGGAAAGGAGTAGATACACAAGAGGTATGTAGGCCTATCTAACTGATAAGACTTCCAAAGGTTTCTGCCCGTCCACACTAAGACACAAACCCAGAGTTTTAAATTCAAAACGGGCTCAGCAGCGTTTCCAAATGTCTCAGTTTTAGGGGCTCAGAAACGCCGGAGTAGTGTGGATGTGAGGCGCAAATGTAGCAAAAGTTATGCGTTTTTTAAACGAAAACATAGTAATGTGGATGTAGCCACAGTAAGTCATAACAGGTCATGTGGTAGTCACACAGTGAGTCATAACAAGGTGCATATAGCGATTATCTGTGGTAATAAAATTATCCCGCTTTCTCTGTCTTTGCCTCAGTGCAAACACAGTCTCCAGTGCTCCAGGGCAAAATGCTTGTTCCCATGGCAACAGTACGGACAGCGCCAGCCCCTGCCCAGCAGTTTCCCATTGTGGCTCCACCTCTTCCGGTCCAGAACGGTGCTCAGGCGGGAAGCAAGGTCAGTGGGCACTTCACTGGAGACACTGACATGAGAACTTTATAAACTGTGTCATATTTTGTTGTATTCCTTTCATCTTTCCATGTCAGATCATCCAGATAGCTCCCATGCCTGTGGTCCAGTCCCAGCTGCCCCAGGGTGGAGCAGTCCACTCTGCCAGTCCCTTCCCTGTAACAGTGGGCACAGCTGCTGTGGTGGCTCCAGGATCAGCCCCCTCCCAGACCGTACTCCTGCCACCAGCTCCTACCAGGTAGAAAATAACAAACTACAATAAAATAATGAATATGGATCCTATACCTCTCGAACCTATGACGCTTTTCATTCTGCACTGGGGCATCCACTGCTGACTTGATAAGGAACAGGAATACTATGTCAAATAACAGTTGCAAGTAGGGCTGCACGATATGAGGAAAATATGCAATATGCGATAACATTGTTGAACATTGCGATAACGATATTACTTGCGATAAATAAACAGTTTATCAGTATATCAGTTCTGCCTTTCAGCTGCTTTCATTATACTGCTAAAATACAACAAATTGAAAGGAAGTTATTTCTGACATTATTTTACAACAACAAATTGAATGTTGAACTGAACACAAAAGGCACCATTTAAAAAAAGAATGATAGTTACATTTTAAAGAACAGTTTTACAGATACTCTCTTTCAACTAACTTCTCTTTGTGTCACAATCTTTTGCGATGTGTTTATTGTGCAAGTTAATATTGCGATGACTATAAAAAAAATCAAATTTATTGTGCAGCCCTAGTACCCACAGTAAACAGAGTCCTGTGACATGTTGACCTGTGTTACAAAGAATTTCTTCCCAGCTTGAAAACACAAACATGCCTCTCAGCCGCATGAAAAATGTTGGGAGGCGCACTTCGCTGCTGCTTGTTTTTGGCATTAATCAGCAAAAGTTGACATTTGCATAATTCAAACCGTTTTCAATACATCACCCATTTGGAAAAATAATTGAAATTGCAGAATCCACTATAGTGCTACTGTAGGCAGAAATCTGATTTTGAAAATGTTTGCAAAAATGAAAATTATGGCCTGAACAGGTTAAGGAGCCTGAACCTATCCAGAGTTAGAGCTATTGAAAAAAATCCATGCATGTATTCAGCTGGAAAATACCTTGCATAGAGTGTATTAACATATAAAAGCATGCAAAAGATCTCATTAAACTTGTAAAGTGGGTGTGGATTTGCATGCATTCCTCAGGCTGTTTGTGAGACTCTTAGTAAGCACAGCAGGTATGAGAGACTCCTTATGCCTGGTGCACACCAGAGGATTTTCACATTTAACCGATAAAATGTGGGAGGCCACAGATATATGGACAGATTTAACCGATTTTTAATATTTTAATTGTAAGAAGGCACACATCAGATGATTCAGTCAAGACACAGGACCACACACTTGGAGTTTATCCAAACAATTTCAGAGCAGCGATTCCAGGGACTTGGGATCTCACAGAAACTTGCGTAATCAAACGCGACTTCAGATAAAAACAAACATGGTGCGACATGTCATCGTGAACTGGTTGCACTTTCGCACAGAAAAAAAAAAAAAAGACGGAATCAGTGTGGCCTATACATTTTTCAGAGGGATCTGGAAATAATGTTTGTGTTGTCTCAAACGGGGATAGTGCAAGCTACAAGCTAACGTGACGCTTCCCGGTGTTTCACTTTAATGAGTGATCGTGTTAACTTCTGACCTTCAGAAGAATGCGTCATGGTTGCTCGTAGTGACGACAGCTGTTGAAAAATGTAGGTGTTCTCATAAAAGCCTTCAATTTTACTTTAATAATTTTTAAATACATACTCATCTGTGTTTATTCTCTATGCCAACTATTTACGTACGTTACTACCAGCAACCACAAATGCATTCGATTGAAAGTCACCAGTTAACACAGTCACTCGTTGGCTTATAGAAGTAGCTTGCACTAGCCCCGTTTGTGTCTGTGGCTGCTTGTAGTAACTTATATAAATGGTTGGCGTAGATAATAAACACAGATGAGTTAGAGATGGGACAATAATGGATTTTATCGTGGATCATGATAAAAACACTCACAATAAGTTGGTCATGGTGAATTTCCATTATCGGGATAATCGTGAGTATCGTGAATATTGTCACAAATTGACTGCAGTTTACTACAGTGTCCTATCTGTAATGCAATAACAATATTTGTTTCTTAAAAAAAGTTGTGATGTAATGTTGTAATGTTTTGAGAAAAAGGTTGTAATGTTTTGAGAAAAATGTCAGAATGTTTTGAGTAAAAAGATGTTTCGAGAAAAAAGACGTAATGTTTTGAGAAAAAAGTCTCAACAAAACACAGTTTTAAGCATATTTTGTTGATTATTGGGATAATATCATGAATCGCAATTATTTTTGCCAGGTTAATCGTGACATAAAATTTTCATATCGTCCCATACCTAAGATGAGTATGTATTTAAAATGATTAAAGGAGCAATAGGCGAAATCATTTCACCGCTAGATGTCGCAGTTGTGCACTGCATATAAACCAAAACAAAGCGGCTCAGCAGCCACTCCTCCCTTTCCCCCTCGCCCTCCTCTTGCGCTCCACACCCGCCCCACCCCTTCATGAAGGCTGCGCTGCTCCACTCAGCTTGCCGCTTGTTGTTTTCCCTCCTTTGGAAAGTCGGTGACGTACACTGTCATGGAATGCACGTGACTGGATAACGCGCTGCTCCCTGCTCTCTGCCTGCCGTTCAACCGGAAACAATATGGCGGTCGGCCGCTCCTAAACTTT
>JAOVVB010192925.1:0-11024 GCA_028570985.1 Heterobranchus longifilis | reverse complement strand
ATTTTATTCAGTTTGTCTGTGGATTTGTTGTGTCTTAAGAGTGATTTAATCCCTGGTTCCACAGGACGAGCACCTTCCTTTTATGAGACTAGATCATAAGGTTAGCGGATTAAATAATTAACGGCTATAATTTGAGGGTGGTGCCCCGTCCTTTAATATAAAACTGTTTCTGATAGCCAAAGGCTAGCTTCCTCACTCTCCTTCTTCCGTTAATACCAATTTATGTGTTTGTGGTTCATAATTCTGAATTATGAGTTATGATTACATATTTTTGATATTAATACATTTCTTATTAAATATGCCACCCTAATAAACCAGAAGATTTTCATTTAAATAAATGTTTAAGTCATTATTGCCGAAGGCGGTAACTTAATGGTGCATTTGCAGTATTACAAACTGGGTGTGTATGCCAACAATCAGAAGTAGTGCACAGGTAGTGATGTGTTTTCCATCCCCCAGCAGTGGTTGCTATGCCAGAGAGGGTAGGCGGAGATAACGCAACAGACTCTCTTTTCAACTCACTTGTTTTTTTTCCTTTCTCTGCTAGCATTGCGAGTAAACGGTTACTATGGCCAAACAAACAAAGAAAAGCGTGATGAGTACAGACATTGAAACAAAATCGCACATGCAATTACTGCTTATCACCATAGGTGCCGCAAAAGAGAACAAGATCTTCGAGACTGTAATAACTTGGAATTGCTATTGATTACATTTGAAATTTACATTTATTTTTAAGTGGCACATAATTTGTTGCCGTTCAGCTTTTCTGTCTATTGCATAAATGCTGCCATTGCTGTCACAAGCATCTATCACATCGATTACTGTTCAAGTGCAAATGTACAGTACACAGTTTTTTTTTTTTATTTGAATCTGTTATGAAGTATTTTATCAACATGAAACTACAAAGCTTTTATCCCATCCTTGTAAACATTAATACACAGGTCTACTTACAATAACTGTAGTTAAGGGGACCACAGAAATTACATTTCTATGACGGGGACAGATCATCCATTTGTTTGGAAACACAGCCATTAGGTGTGTGTGTGCGTGCGTGCGTGCGTGCGTGCATGCGTGCATGCGTGTCTGTGTTTGTCTGTGTCATGTTTGTGTAGTGTGTAATTTCCATCAGCAGCTCCTAAAACTACACTTCCCAGGGTCCACATTATATCCAGGTCACAGGACAGACGGTGCCTCCAGACTCTCTGTCTGTCCGTCTCTCACACACACACACACACACACACACACACACACACGAACATTGTTAAATCACAACAAAAAATACAAGGCCCTCGCTTCCTGCTGAAAGGAGATCCTATAGGTTTCAGTGTTTGCAGAAAAGAAAGCATTTGGGATGTCGAGGAGACGAGAGGCGACACAATGAAAGAGACAGAGGTACAGACTCGGAAAAAGAACAGTAGTAGAGAAGGCTTTTTTTCTTCCCTGTTTTGTTATCTTATCTCGGTGTGAGAAACTTTCTGCAGGAAGCCTGATGATAAAATGTCGTTCTTTTAGGTGCAGATGACACAGCATGGCACTGCACAACATATACCTCTTATGATCCAGATTCTTAACTCTCTCCAGGCAAGACACAGACTACACAGCTCTCTGACTATTCATCTACTTTTTTTCTCGTCCCATTTTCCCGACTGGCTTCTGCTAAGTAAAACTGTTTTTTAATGGCATGTACTCAGTTGAAGTTTGCCATACACACACAGAGCAGTGTTCATGTATACGTTATACATGAGCACTGGGACAGACAAATCAAAAACACATTATTGTCCTCTTACCTGTAGTGCTATTTACCAGTCTAGATTGTCACCCAAAAAAAACGCCCTAAAAAACAACAACCGATATATTCGTACAATCGGCCAACCCTACTTGCTTCTGCACGGTGATACAGTTGGTGAGTGTAGTTCGGTAGAAAGAAAATAGTTCCTACTTGAAACTGCTCATGACAAGGTCTTATGAGTAACCGGGTTATGATTTCTGGAAAGAGACATTGCTGTTGAGTTTTTCAAATTTATTTTTTTGGCATTTTGAGCACCACAAGCAGAGCATCATCTAGTTCCATTATATTGGAGAGAAGTCAGACATCCCTACGGCCAATATCTCCAACACTCAGAAACTCAAACCAAAACAGTCTAGTCTGATAGCACTACAGGAAAGAGGAAAATATGTATTTTTGAATTTGACGTCAAGAAAGCTGGAGAAAGCACCTGAAATCTCCATCCTGGAAGGCTGCATGTATGCAACAATTTTAATCACCATTATTTCCACCATGTGTTCTTGGTCATGAATCACAATTAAGGTATCTGTATACAATTAAAGCATATGCATAATCAATCAATTATCTATAATTGTCCAGCAGTAACATCATGTGCTGTTGAAGCCATTTCATATAGTTACAGCTACCCAAGAAGACGTTGCAGCTACAGTAGATCACAATTAACATCGCAATTTCAATAAAATGAATAATGGATTAAGATTTTTAATAATAGATAATTAGCATTACTGCTTTGCTGGATTACAGGAAACCATTTGTAAACTGATTGTTTAGACAGAAATAGAACACTAATCACCTGCCTGATCTCCTCATCCTCCAGCCTCCTCTGAATGAATATAATAGAACAAGATGAAAATTCAACCCATATTAATGTTAAGATATCACAACAGTTTTGTGGAGCAGCCTTTTACATTTAACAATGGATGTCCGTGTGTAAAGCTGTAGTGGAGGTAAGTGGGTTGGGTGAAGTCTCTCAACACAGTGAGTACAGTAACAACAATACTGAATTCATTAATTTAGTTATCAATTTGATGCTGTTTTTTTAAATGTCCTAATATACAGAGTTGGTTTCATTTAGAATTTAATGTTTTATGTTCTTAAATAACGACAGTAAATATTAAAATAAAATAATTAACGTTTTGGATTTACTAAAAAGCTTAAGTCTAATCACTAATCAGTCACTAATAATAATAATCATAATCATAATCATAATCATAATCATAATAATAATAATAATACACTTAATGCATATAGCAAACGTGCTTTACAAAAGGAAATAAAACCAGACAAGGCAGATAAAATGAGAATAAGGCCTAAGGACATGAGCACAGGGGAGGTAAAGACAATACAATGAATAGGAATAAAACAGTATGAATAAAAACATATATCAAATATTTCCAAAAGCTTTCACAAAGAGAAAAGTTTTAAGAAAAGATTTAAAAGAAGCCAAAGACTTAGTGTGTCTTAGTTCAGTGGGCAGAGAGTTCCACAGTGTGCGGTCTCTAACAGCAAAAGCCCAGTCACCCTTTGTCACAAAGCATGACCTGACAGTAACAGGGCTCCATCTGCGGGTCTTAATGGTCGAGAGGGCACATACCAGGGCAATAAATCAGAGATTAATTTAGGAGCAAGGTTGTTTAAGGCCTTAAAAGTGAGCAATACAATTTTAAAATCAATTTGAAATCTAACAGGGAGCCAGTGTTTGTCCCAGTGATGATTCCAGCAGCAGCGTTTTGTACCAACCTTACCCTAACCCGAGTATATCATCTCATACCACATAGCTTCGATAATGTGTGCAGACACAAAAGCCAGCTCCATGCTGACCACTTTTTCTAAAAACTTTAATCTTGTTGGTCTGTGCGTAGTTACTAAGCAAGCAATGTCTATAAACAGATTCTGCATATGAATGACAAGATTTGGGTATCGGAAGTGTTCTGATGTCTGTTTGTTGTCCAAGTAATATTGACCAATCACTTTTCAGGTAAACAGTCTGTGTGGAGAGCGAAAGAGGCAGAAAGCATTGGCCGAAATGCAATCTCTGAACCCAATAGCTATCATCAGTCTTGTCCCAGGTATCCACTGGCTACACCGGAAATCTCAAACTATTTGCCGTTGTCCCCAGAGGCTACTTCGTTGTTAAACCGATAGGGGATAGGTTCCAAGATTGCTAATCAAGTCAGTTGCGAACATAACATGACTGCACATCATACCTAATGTTTAGCAGCCACAAATGTATATCAGATGTTGTGTGGAACTATTTTTTTGATAAATGTTTCTGCTGAGCACTGTGTCTCAGACAAACCAAGTACAACAGCATGCAAAGTGAAGCTGGATTTCCCCTATCATTCCTATTACTCCCTCCTTTTTTTCTACTTACCTCTGCAGCTTACTTTCTTTTCATGTTACCATCATCAGCATTACTTACTTATACTTGCTTACTTACTTACTTACTGACCGACCGACCGACCGACCTACTTACTTACATTACTTTCTTACTTACTTATATTACTTACTTACATTACTTACTTACTGACTGACCGACCGACCTACTTACATACTTACTTACTTACTTACATTACTTACTTACTTACTTTACTTACTGACCGATCGACCTACCTACTTACTTACTTACTTACATACTTACTTACTTACTTACATTACTTACTGACTGATCGACCTACCTACTTACTTACTTACCTACTTACTTACTTATATTACTTACTGACTGACTGACTGACTGACTGACTGACCGACTTACTTACTTACATACTTACTTACTTACTTACTTACTTACTTACTTATAAGTAAGTAAGTATACTTACTTACTTACAGATGAAGCCATCTAAAATTTCCCCTCCCAGCCTGTTCCCAGCTCACCTCCAGCTGTTGGCAGTCTCCCCATCTCCTCCTGTTTTCTGACAGGTTGTGTCTAGATCCCACTGTAAACACACCCATTCATTCAATTGCAGGGTGTTACCATGATATGGTCCTTACTTCAGAAAACAAAAACAAAAAAACATTTAAATTTAAATTAAATTTAAATTAACAATGACCCAGTTGCTGCCCTGACAGCCCCACAGCCTTGATCTCTTGTTCTGTGCTTCTTCTCCAGGTAGTTCTAGGTCTTCCTCTCTTCCTCTTGCCTTGTGGGCTCTATGTTAAGACCTGCTTGGTGATTGATTGATTTGGTTTTCTGTGTGTGGGGCCTATCCAGCTCCACTTCTTTCTTCTGATTTGAAGTTCTATGTGCTTGGTGCACTCCCACAGGTTGATTTTGGTGATGGTGTCTGGCCAGTAGATTCGGTGTCGGAGGCAGTGGTTGATGAATGTCTGTAGTTTGTGGAGTATGTTTGTGATAATTATCCATACAGCTGTGGTTATAGCGACTTTACCACCTGCTGCTACAGTACAGTATCTTGTAGATACACCAATAAATGCCAGTACTTTCTAGGAATACATCAGCTAGCTCACACTGCTTGTGTGCGCGTGGTATAGGATTGTTGTGTGCTAGCCACCAGGCCTTATAGAATGGTATTATCCTCAGCAGTAATCGTGTTATTCCCACTTCACTATATCACATCCATACACTGATTAAAAGGCACAGAGGTCAGCTTTAATGTGTGATCTGCCTCAAGCGACTTAGATATAATTACATGTGTGTGCATGTGTCTGTTTCTGAAGTGATGGAAAACAACAGCCAGATCACCTTCCAGGCGGCCTCCCTTTCAGCCAGATCAGCTCTACCCCAGATCTGAGGCTTTTTGAAAAGCTGTCATCATCCATGGTGACTTTTAACCTCAGCAGATGACCATGGGTCAGATGAGACAGATTACAATGGTCCATATGCATCAAGGCCCACTGAGGCACATGTATACATTACACACAAAAACAGCAGTTAAACACGCTTCTGCTCTGCATGCACACATGGAGCCCATGGTGACCACCGTTCATGTCAGAGGGAATCTGCAGCATATTTACACTCACAGTGAAAGAGATGACTCAGTGTAAATGAGACTTTGCAAACACATTCTTTATACCAAATTATGTCTAACAATAAATACAAAACAAATACTCCTTAAGTGTAGATTTAAATAGAATAATTTCCACTTCCTGTAAAAGGTGCATTTGTTGCTTTTGCCTCAGGGTATACGAGCATGTGGTAACCAGCTTCCAAGCAATATTTCAGTCCTCTGTCACTCCCGCCATATGAAACCATCAAACTCATAATTTTCAAAGTGAGTCAGTGAGCATCAACATGTCATTGTAATGACAAGCTCCTGCCCTTCTTCAGATACATCATGGTCTTCTCAAAGCAGATGCAACTGATTCATCCAAGAAGCTTGAGATGAGCAGTTGCTTCCTCATGGTTATAAATCAAGCAGCTTGAATATTGATATAAAAAATAACTGTAGGCTTCCTGGCAGTAGTAATAGATTTTTGTCGCTTACAAGTTTCATCGTGGGAAGAATATTTAATTATTTTAATGCTTGTCTTACTTTTTTCCAGGACTGCCTTGTTGTCTTGCAAGGGCTGAATAACTAAAAGGTATCAATAATATATAACTTACTGTAGTGAAGGGTATTGTTTTTAAATTTTTTTGCCACTCTAATATTGCCAGAAAAATCTTGATTACCAAGATCGGGAATATTTTGCCCATGTAGACCATAGATAAAGTGTGATATTTTTTAGAAACTCCTTCACTGTGTTTTCCCTCTATTTACCTATTTATTCATGTGGCTATGGAATCACAGACTTCTTCATATATAGTTGTTTGTTTGTTACTGCCACAGTGCCTCGGCCTGAAAATACAATGCATTAATGCATATCACTATATGTACAGTATATAGAAACCATGGCAGTGCTTTATTTGGATGGATACAATATCCACGTAAATGTCAAACTTACAGGGGCCAGCTTTCCTATAGGGCTCTGTGTGTTTGTGGTTGATGCAATCTGAATTTGATGTCCTGAAAAGAAAATATATAGAATCAGATCATCTATATCACATATAATATATTTATATTGTTTGTGTTTTCACTCTCGGCTCGCAGAGAAAATAGACCAGAAACTAGATCACAAGCCGGGCGAGGACCTCTGCGCCGCTATGATTTGGGATGATTGGTTAACATCACATTTATACACAGTCTATGGTTAACATGGGCACGGAACGGAAGTGGGCAACGCTTTGCGGCATCTCAATCCGGCCGCTGCCAAAATGGGCCGCACAGCAAAAGTTCGATGGCAAGATGTGCCAACATTTTTTAGAACTGTCACAACTACATGTTGCTTTATTAAACGATCCAAGTACCACTTAATTCATTTGTTTATTTTGGCATTTATTGACTTGGGCGTAAGTGTAGCCTATTATAATCAAGGAAAATATAATTGTTTCCCCCAACCTCCAGTAAACAAAAGAATACACCAAAGTTGTTAAATCAGTGCCTTTATAGATTAAAAGATATTGAGTCTGTGTGCTTTTTCCAGAGATCAACAATCATTTACATAAACATTGTTATTGTGACACTGCCAACAATTATTAGTGACACTAAAATGAATATGTTTAACAGAAAATATATTTTTTGTGCACCTCACCCACAGTGTGGAGGTGGTGAGAACCATATCCTCAACATATTTTGTTTGCTTGTGTCAATATTCAGAGGGCATTCAGATGTGTGGTGGTGCGAGCATGTTTACGCCAGTCAACTCTATGTGCTGTGCTGTTGTAGTTGTTTAGTTTAGTTGTGCTAAACTCTCCACTGATAATGAGGTGTGTACTGTATGTGGAGTGTTTTTGTTTCGTGTTTCTATTAAAGTGAAGAGTGGCGTGGGCAGCAGTTAGCAGCGCTGCCTCCCTCTGCTCTTTTAGCTCTGATAATACAGATAAAATACAGATCACGCACACATCAACACACACACACACACACACACACATAGGACAGATCTTGACTGTTGTTGGAGAAGGCAACCACAATAAGGAAAATAGAGGTTCTGGTTTGAGCAAAAGTGAATTTTGTGAAGTGAGGTTACTGTTGGATTAGTCTCATATAGCTAGACCTGTCTCCACAGCGATATGTCAAAATAGTGTCCGAACTTGTTTTGATGGAACATTTACATGTGTGGAGGCGAGCAATGTAAACATATTCTTTACAATCTTTAATCTTTATGATCTTTACAATCATTCACAGAAAGAAGAGAGCAGGCCTGCCTTATTGCGTGATCCAAATGTTCTTCAAAACTTGCCATTTTCAGCGTGTAGGTTGATAGCTCAGAGGTTGTTGTTCCCCGTAGCAAAGGGACTTTGAGAACAGGAACACAAAGGGGAGGGACTTAACTGTCCGCACAGGAAGTAAGGCTTTATCCAGGCACTGTTCACCCAGTAAACCAGACTACTGTTGGATGAGAAGTCGTTATTTCTGTCTCTTGTGGATTTCTCCATGCACAATCTGTGCAAAACCTTAACTCTAGAAGGAAGCTTTTGCTGTTTAATTGTGACCAAACTTGACCATTTTTATGACAGGTGTTGGTCTTTGAGCAAAATATCGACTAGGACTGGACTATTTGCATATTCGTTTGTTGGGTAGTTATTCAGTTTTCAATGTTGGGATTCGGATATTTGTTGTTAATTTAAATGAATGCCTTTAATTTATTTCAATTATTTATTTAATATATTTTCAACAATGTTAAGCTGAAAAAACCTGACTGCAGGCTGAAATTCACTGGTGTTTTGTCGGGACTAAGTTATGAGCTGCAGGAAGTTCGGCAGCTGCTATGCTAATTTATGCATTGTAAATACTGAAATACTGCAGTGCTATGCCATCCATCTCTGCCGAGAACACAGAAATATCTGGCTGAGTTGAGTTATTTAAAGGTCTGTATGGTTATACTGTAGCAGCCTGGTGTCGTTTTCAGGCTATTTAATGGAGGTAAACAGTCATGTTAATGGCTCTGGTAGCAGTGGCTGATCAGTCCCGAAAATGATATTCGGGACAGCCCTAATATTGACCATCTGCCTGCTCTCTCATGAGGAGACAGAGTAATTAGCTTGTGCATGTTCCCTAGGTCTCTTTCTCTCTCCCTCATTTTGTATGTCAAAGCCATAATATTTGCCTGAATGCCACCAAAAAGGCTCTCTCCATGGGAACACACAACTGCCGCCATTCAGCATAAAGATAATGGACCCTCCTTTGCACATCAATTTCCTTTGAAAATGTATTAAATCATCCTTGTTAAGGTCTTAGGGCTCTCTGAGGGATTGAGCATGAGACGACAGATGTATGTACAGTATATATGTGTTTGTGTTTGCAAGTGCGTGCGTGCCTGCATGCCTGCCTGCCTGCCTGCCTGCCTGCCTGCCTGCGTACAATACTGTAATGTCTGTGGAGGATGCTGCATGAACACAGGGAGACAGGGAGGAGAGCTCCCTCAATGCATGAAAAGCTCATCTCTTAGGTTCCAGACGGTTGTAATCTGCCTGTAGGGATTTTGCTTGGAGGAACCAGTCATCCTACTGCATTGGTGGCTACTTAATCAACCTCAGTCTACATTTTGAAGAATAATTATTTACTTCGAAATCCCTGAAAAGTCAGCAAAATCCATAGATAGTAGTATAATAGGGTTTTGTTACTTCCTTTCTCTCATAATTGCTTTATTTCTCAATTTATTTTTCCAATTTTTGAGAGTATGGTAACAAAATAGTGAATAACAAGAACAAGAAATTATATGATTTCAACCAGTTAGTCATAATCCATTGTAGTGATAGAAATGATGAGTGGGTGTCTAGCTGGCCCTTGACTCATGGAGTCGGATAATGAACTCCCTGTAGACATGAGAAGTTCCACTGACTTCCACCTCTGCTGTTGTCCAGAGCAGTGCAGCTTTTCTGTTCAAGAAGAAATGTAAGATTGTCCACTTTGCCCACATCTTTAAAGTTTCTTTAAATATTTATCAGTTACTTTTCCAAATCCACATGAACCACTAACATCACATCGGCATAAATTAGATCCACCGCACAGCACTTATTTAAAAGGATCAGAGCACACAAGGCCAAATTGCCTCCCAAGTTGGTGCTTTTATTTTGATTGCCTCTTAAAGTCGAGCTGAAATGAAAAATGCATTTTCAATCATTTTAGATCACATTTCATATTGTGCACCTGTTTAACAGTATATGCCAAAAACAATTATAAAAAATTGCATTTCTTTGTATTTCTATATAAAAAAATATCCAAATCTACTATTTCTTTCTTCCTGTAAAACAAAATATGACGCATGCTTACATAAGCTAGTACTAACCAATTTCAACCAATAATATCATGACATCCACCCTTTGCTTTCCTTACTTGGAAATATGTCACGATACGGAAGCTATACTCTCGAATATGTTTCTACGCCAAACACCAAGGCACAGTCCTTGTACTGTCTGTGAAACCTACTTGGCAATAAACCTGATTCTGAAGTTACTGTATGATGTAAGCATTTAAAAGGCTACATTGACACGCCACATCACGTACTTTGGGTTGTTACATTGAAACATTTTGTGTGAGGTAATATGACATGCACTGCATTTGTGAACCAGCTAATCACACAGATGAAGAGCAGCCTGCTCTTAATTTGTAACAGTGAAACAAATGTGATGATTTCACTTTCTCAGTAGCAGCAGCAACAGCAGCAGTAATTTTAGCAGTTGTTGCTCATCATACATAGTCAGAATGGAAGCACTCTAGCTGGATTATGGGGTTTGTGCAAAGTCTTCCAGGATTGTAGCACTGATGAAGTACTGCATGCAGCTACCACAACTAATAATTAGGTAAATAAAGCACACATCAAGCAGCTTGATTTCCATATCCACACAAAATGTGGTCTTGGCAGTGTCTTTTCTCTGATCAGAAAGCAGCATCGTGTGAATATACACAACTTCCTGTTTCCCATCCTTATTGAATTTTGTCCATGATGTAAATGGAGAACAAAGCTCCTGCAGCTTTTTAGATCACTCTGCTGCGATGACAGTGACAAAAGTGTTGTTTCCTTGTAGCAAATAGTGTTACGCAGATGTGGTTAGACGACCAGATTATTTTTTTATCGATACTGGTTGTCTGTCAGAGCAGCCGGTAGCCCAGCCACTCTCTTTACTCAGGTAGACTACATTACATGCACATGCACGCACGCACGCACGCACGCACACACACACACACACACACACACACACACACACACACACTCTCTCTCTCTCTCTCTCTCTCCCCCC
>JAOVVB010192907.1:0-11025 GCA_028570985.1 Heterobranchus longifilis | reverse complement strand
CTGCTGAATCTCGGCGGATGTCCAAATTGCTAAAAGCGCTTTTGTTTCGTCCGCGCTCCACATTAACGGACTTTGGGACTCTGTGGAAAAGCGCGGCACTGGTTCCAAAATCGGGAACCGGCACGGGAACCAGAGCAGTGGAAAAGGGGTAGGAGACCGAGAGAGAAGCGCTGCTGAACTCTGAGGCGTTTTCTTTCCCTTAAAGAGGATTTTAAAGGGCAGGTTTGTGAAACACAATCGGCCCGGGTGTAAAAACAGAGTTAGTCACGGAGAGCTGATAAAGAGCGCTAAACCCAGCCGAGAGAACAATGAGGAGGATTAACACGGCTCAGGATCCGAGGGGTGGAGCTCAGCTCAGAAATCAGGTCTACGTTTACACTCGCCCTTTTATTAGGAACACCTGCACAGTTATCTGAATCATCATCAGATCATATCATAAACTTATAACACATACGGGGGCGAGAGCTCCGGGTAAGGCTCATGGGTGACCGTAACCGTTATTGTGAAATTTTTATTTATTATTGTTAAATAATTCTGGTAAATGGGGCGCGGCTAGAGACCCTGAGCACCCAGAAATCCTCATATCCTGAGAACATGTCAAGCACAGCTAAAAAGTCTAATAAGTACGTTTTTCATGAGTAATGTTCGATGAATGAGCTTTTTAATCCAAATTCACTACATTCTGTTTCTCCACAGAAGCAAAGAAGATCTGGGTATGAAGCGAAACAGAAAAGAAAAAAAAGAGCCACATTTTTCATTGACTATGATGAATCTGTAAGGAAAAAAAAAAAAAAAAAGACCTGGAAAGAAATTGAGAAAAATATTAATCTCGAGTTTCCAGAGTCAATAAATAACTTTGAATGGAGCACAAACAGATGTAATGGTTTAACACTATTTCTTCATACAGATGTTGTTTTTGTAACACCAAACACCAAGAACTACTACAAGAAACAAACAGATCACATGTACAAATCAGGGGGCGGTGATGAAAGAGGTTAGTCCGGGACGCTGCTATGGCCGACTGAAAGTACAACACTTTAATATAAAACAATATATACACTAGATTGCTTAACCTAAACATAATGTCATTATTCCATGCACATTACACTCTAATACCATCGTGTCGTGGCCAGAGACATCTCCCCCTTCAGTGGGGGGAAAAAATATATAATAATCTTACCAAATCTTCCTCTCTGTATCACTGTACAACACATGTTCATAAACCACAAATAATACAGTTGCAACTGAAAAATATAAACTAATCAGCGCATTTATTATTTACTAGGAGCTAATTTTAATTTAACAATGGTGTCAGCAAGAGTCAGTTTTTGTGAAACGTCTCATCTGGTTTTAATATCGTGGAAGTTTTTGAGAACTTTAAAACTAAATTTGGATTTACTTGTTTCGAAACTGTCAACAGAACAACCCAAGTTCCTCACAGGAGTGAAATAAAATGTGTTTGATGGACCAGAAGGGTTTTACACGATAAAACACTGTGGTAAATTTTTCTCTTGATAGTAGAAATGTGTGTGGAGCTTTTGAGTGCGTTTTGTATAAATGATTTGTTTCCAACGGTTATTAAAAGAAAATGTATACGTTTTGTTCCGACATCAGGATTTATTTAATGTAGTCTGTTCTTTAAACATTGATCCCAGTCTGATTGCCGTTTATATTTGATGTCTACATTTAAAATTTAGTTTCAGATCTGTGAAAGGTATAGAGCGTTTAGCACAGCGTGTAGCACATTTTAGCTAGTGATTAGCTCGCTATGCTAATATAACATCACACATCCCGTAGACACGCCAGTGCAATCAGCATCGTATACGGAAACCCAGGTGTTTAGTCCCAGTCCTGCGAGTTCTCGTCACATTGTGTGTGTGTGTGTGTGTGGAAATGCTCTTACATTCACTTCTTTTTTTTTTAACCATGAAACTTCTTCAAACTTTTAAGTAATCTCCAGTCATGAATTTAATTTTTTTTTCCCCAATTAAGTTTTTTTCCACAAGGTTGACAGTTCAACGCTATCCTTCCAGGAATCTGATAAAGGTTTCTTAACCCATTTCCAATCTCCTTAGTTGTTGCCTTTCCTTGAAACACCCAAATAATTGGACTCTTCTGAAACAGTGAATTTTTTTTGGCCAGGCGGCGGATTAGGTACAAGACACAAGTAAACTGAACAGCTTGATACTGAGTACTGAGGTAACTTTTACTTACAGATATATGTTTGTCTGGTTTTTTTTTTAATGGAAAAAAAAAGCTAGATAAACAACTGCTAAATGTTATAGCTATAGTTAATATGCTGATAATTTTTACTTTAACTTATTATAAAAGTTTTCGTAAACCTTTATGGCAATCATTCGGTAATGTAACTTAAAGATAAGAACGTTGATTAACATGTACTAAATACAGCATGACGTGACTGAGCTACAGACATTCTCCGAAGCTGCTACGTTTGAGATGACGTACCGGACTCAAGCGGACAAAAAAAACTAACTAAAAAAAAAAATCTATCAAATAAACATTTCTTTCAAATAAGAAAATGTTTCAAGGAATTTTAAATAAACTTAACCGGAGTCCGAGCCTAACCAGTGGCTGTTACAGAAGATCCTGTTCCTCTCGGATGCACAGTGTACGTGAGCTTCATGGCTCTGGTGTGTCGTTTCTGGTTCATCGTTAGCATCGAGTGTGTAGTGAAGCCCGCGGGGAGCCGGATACGACCGCGATCTGAGAATCCAGACATGACTCACAACATCTTAACCAGACTTTAATCACCGCTTTTAAATTTCCCCGCTGCAAGTACGATCATTTGTTATGAGTTTTATATATAAATATTAAATCATTAAAACCAGACCCGCCCTAACGCTGTTTACACGCTTTGGTCCTAAACCCTAAACGCCGGGGGTGTAAATAATTTTGGTCATCCTGGGCGATTTCGTCAGCCGAGTGGGCAGAGAGCCTCGTTAAGGCGCATCTCGTACAGACAGCCCTGTCAGGACGAATAATCTCAACAAACACTTCCTGTGGTACAGGAAGACGCCGCCGCTAATGACGGATGCCTTCTGACGCCTATTGCGACACGACGCTCTTGCGCTTTCTGGTAAATAAACCAGAGGATGAGAGAGAGAGAGAAAGAATAAAAAGAAAAAAAATTAAATAAACCTTTTAAAAAAGTAATGAAAGTCATTATTAAAGTGCTTAGTGTCATTTAAGGTGCAAACATCTCGACAGGAACGCTAACAAAATTACGACAAAAAAAATCTCACCTTATTATTGTGAGAATTTATCCAGTACGATGTTAAAAATGACAAAATACATAATTAAAAGAAATTATAATGAAATGGTACTCGGAATTAAATTCAATAATACTTAAGTCCTAAATATCTTCTATAATAATAACATAAATGTTACCTTATAGAAGAAATTGATTAGATCAGACAGTTTGAATAGAATATAAAGGGAAACAGGAAAAAAAAACAACGACAAGAATACTGCGGCTGAAAACTGTTAACATTGAAGGATCCTAGACTGAAAAAATCCTAAATGTGTGTTAGAATGTGAGTGTGTGTGTGAAAATGCTGCTAGAATCATGGCTCGAGCGTCCTCTGGTCGTGGAGAATGCTGGAATGATGGACGTCATGACTAAGGGGTGTGTGTGTATCCAAGGCAGCAGCAGCTCGCAATAAGATGGTGCCCGCAGCGACGCCGGAGACAGGACTGTAATTACGGAGTCCGAGTGTTAGACGGGTGCATTCGTTACTAATTTCAGTCTTCGGTAGCCATGTTAACACCCTCTCTCTCCCTCTCTCTCTCTCTCTCTTCAGAAAGCTGCTCAGCGTTTCTCCTCTTCAGGATTTGACATGAAGCCGTCATTATTAAAGATCAGCATCAGGATGACGTCAGGTGACTCGAGGATGGTTTTAAAGGTGGTACGTCAATGCAGGCCGGGTTCAGGGTGTGATGAGGTTAACGGGACTAAGAGTGGTAATCAAGGCTGCGACAACTAAATCAAGTATTCTGTGTAATGATACAACAGGCGACTGATTTCGTTATCGATTGGTTTGGTCTGGGCTTTGGAGCAGAAAAAGTAGCAAAGCTTTTTTTTTTTTTTTATTAATTAGCTGGAAACACAACATTAATTAATTTTCTTCTTGCATGTTACAGTAGGTCGTCCAGTTAGCTTGCTTTTGGTTCGTAACAAAATTGCTTTAGGAATCAAATCCAAAAAAAAAATTTAATCAAATCTGAAAAAAAAAAAAAAATAATTAAAAGCCCTGGAAAAAATTTATCTAAAAGTCTAAAAAAAAATTTAAATAAATGAAATCTAGAAAACGAATCAAAGCCCTGAAAAACTAATTAAATCTTAAAAACTAATCAAAGCCCTGATTGTGATTTTTTTTTTACTCCAAGCATAAAAAAAAATATAATCAAATCTGCTCATTCAAGGATTCCTTAATTCCAAGCATTGAATACTTTCATCAACAAATCCCTAAAAGGAATCAAATGCCCTTATTCTAAGAATCCTCAATTCCACGCATTAAAATCCAAAAGAATCATAAACCACAAAATTAATCAAAATCACAAAATGAATCAAATCCCTGACTCTAGGATTCCTTGATTCAGCGAACCAGAAACAATTCAATCTCCGCGATTCAAAGGAATGATTTTAAAATAGGTTCGTCAAGCATTTTAAATATTGAAGAATAAATAAACAAATAGAATAACTTTTTCTAAATCGGTTAGTCATGAGTTTCTTTTGGCATTGAGATTTCCTAGATTCAGTCTGAGTCAGTCAACCCCAAAGAGTAGGAGTGAATTTCACACAGAAGACGACAGAAGAAAAAAAATAAAGAATGCAGAAAGATAAACAGCTTCAGAGACAAACATCCATAAAACAACAGACCAGTAAACAGATACATATGTAAATAGATAGAGAGACAGACCGTAGACCAGTGGACTGACTCCTCTACAGACAGACAGACAGACTGATGTGGGGGTACGAGGATGATATGGATAGCAGAAATGAAAAGTGTTATCGTTGCGTCTCTATAAACAGCCTTATCACTCGTATCTCTCTCCTCCATCGTCCGATACAATCCTCACACCACTGACAGTCACAGCTGGCTGATATGAAGAGAACATCTGGATCGTGACGAATGATCAGACGATACTCTTGTGTGAGAGATCGCGACATATCTTCATTAACTCTTACAGCGCTCTACTGTTCTCAATAAATAAATAAATAAAATTTTTAATTCATGCAGATCTTTTTTAATGTTTAAACTGGTGTATATAATCATTAAATGAGAAAACCCCGACATTAAGATTCATTATGAGACTGGTGCTGAGGTGATTTTTTTTTGTATATCTGAGGTTAGCGGTGTTAGCGGGAAACGATCGTTGAGGGAATGAAATCTGCGACGGCGCAAAAACTCAACGATAGTCGTTATGGGTTTCTGTTTTGCCAGATAAATGACCGCGACGCTAACCGCTAGCAAGTTGGAGTAAACGCCGACCTCTGTGGCGTCTTCTCCGTCACTCTGACCCGGGCTGAGGAGACGGTTTTGTAAAATGTCACAAGTGACGTCAGAGTTAAACACTTGAGTTATGTGATGCTTCGGCTTAATCCGTCGCAGTTCCACTCGCAGTCTGAAAAGGCTTTTGAGAATCCCCACGCTGCCAATCATCTGCCCAGGCGCCCTCTCTCTCTCTCTCCCTCTCTCTCTCACTCTACATGTTGCAGAACATGTGCGCCTCTGCCTACGCTCTCCTTCTCAATCGGCAGCTTAATACAGAAAAATGTGACACTGTATCCGCAGCCTTGGAGTACTTACTTACATAACAGATATTAGGGGGGGAAAAAAAGAAAAAGGCGTGTGTAGAGATGAAGAAGAAGAAAAAGAAGAAGAGCGCTCGATATCTTTACACAAGGACGTCTTCCTGTGATCGAGTAAACATCTTAAAGGACAGTCTGAATTCTTCTAGAATAATCTTCAAAAAAAATAAAAAGAGAAGAACTCAGCGGTCAGGGTCAGGGGTTCAAATTCCTTCACCACGGTTTAACCTTTAACTTCTCAGGTGCGTCATGAATCAGATGGATAAAAGTGCGTCCTTTCGTCCTAAATCCCTCAGTCTCTCTCTCTCTCTCTGACTGCAGGAGTGTAGGCCTGCTTCCTCGTGAGCCAGAAGGTATCAGGTTTGCAGCTCAAGACACTCCTTGAGGTGATCAATTTTTTTCGATTGTGTAAATGCGCGACGTAATGCAAAAGCACACCGTATGCGTTTATACGTATATATTTTTAGTAAATCATTTCAGATTAACGCTAGAAGGAGCAGGAGCCAGCACTTGGCTCGGAGACGAGCTCTTCTTTAAAGCGAACATCCGCCCACACACACGCGCACACAGCCTGAGACGAGAGCTCAGAACAAACCGACGCATCGACACCACAGTCGGAGACCGAGCTCGAAAGCACCACCTGCTTAAAACGCTGCCTTCCAGCTCTGTTCAGAGTTCGGCGTGCACGTGAGATACGACGTGGAGAACGAAACGGACGTCTCAGTTATTTTCTTTTAAAAAAAAATTTTTTTTAAAAAGAGAGGATAACCAACTTAAACACCACTATGACCCTGTTTAAGATAAAGGTCAGGTTTTATCTACTGCTCGCGGTGTTAGTGTGATAGGACATCACTCGCTGAACTCGGGGTCGAGGACACACTCCTACCTTAGTGGGGGGTTTTTTCTCCCCTACTGCAAGGTCAAAATTCTGAGCATGACATGTTTACTACTTGAAATATTCTCAGTCAGGGATCTGGATTTTTACACTGTTTAAACACGACGGCTCACTAGAGCTTCAGATCACAAAATAATAATATAATATAATATAATATAATATAATATAAACAGTCTCAAGCAACTATAGTTCTTACAGGTTAAATTATTACAAACTACTAAAAGTATTTACTGAAATGCAGTATAACTTGTTTTGTTGATTGTTTACATTTCACATCACATACAACGCGGTAATCTTTTTTTCCCCCCCCACGCACCACAATTATGCTCTACCCTCCCGTCCAATAGGTGGCAGTACTGCAACAAGGTTCAGCGTTCACTTTTTTTGTCATTGTACTAGTGGGACAAAATTTAATGTAATTTCATAATCATTCGATACTCAAGTTAGCTGACACGAAGTACAACCACGTTTAAAAAACAGCAAAAACAGAGCATTTACTACTAAAACTAGTCACAAAAATATATAATAATGATAATAAAACTATTAATAAATAAAGAATTTAAAAAAGGTGGTGATGTTTCCCAAGTCAAATAAAGTCTATAAAACTAATCATACAACTTTTAAAGCTACTGACATAAAACCAAGACTTGAGTGCCAATAACACACACACGAAAAAACAATAAATAACCAACCACTCAAACTCAAAAGATAAAGAAGCAATACTCTTGCAAAATGCAAGTATTTGCAGAAGAGGAAAGCTGTTATCCAAGTAAAAAAATTGACAATTTAACAATTGCAAGTTCACCGAAATAATTAAGGCTAAGTTGATTCTAAATTAAATAAAAAGTGACCCAATGATTTGAATAACTAAACTGAAAAATAAAAGATCAAATTAATTAAATCGCACATCTGTACAGCACACATGTACACAAGTTTCTTTTCCTTTTTTTTTTTTTTACTTGATGTGGAGCTTTTGATTTAGGAAAAGAGCTGTAATTGTGAGTTGCACAATTAATCGCATAAAAATCGAAATGGTAGTGAAATTATTTAATCACAAAATGCTTCAATTTATTTACAGGTATTTACATGCACGGTCAGGAATTTATGTAGAGTTTTTCTATAATTTAAGTATTTGTCTATTTTTATAAATACTTTTGAGGTGCTGAATAAATAAATTGGTGAACATTATCGTAACAAGATAGTCTGTCAATTTTTTTTGCTGTTGATTATTAGCTTGAATAAATACGTTTAAATATAAAACAGTACATTAAATAGTCACACATCGCAGACATCGTAATATGTTTCAAAGGCGTTTTATTTTATCGGGTGTGCGTGCGTCATGACGGTTCACATTCATAATTACAAGTGACTTTTATCTACCTCTAATGTGGACCTGTCTGTCCCCTCAAATGCTCATTCATTTCAAACAATGTTTGATTTTAGTAAAAAAATAAATAAATAAATACACTTGTGTTAAGTTCCAGGAGAACGATGAAAGCCAGACACCTCACTTAAGCTGTTTTAGCAGCTGTTGCTAGCGTTGCTACGTATGTAATGCCCCTTCCGCTGGCGCTGAATTATGACATCAGAGCACCCTACACACACACACACACACACACACACACACACACACACACACGAGCACAAGAATTATGGTCATTACCTTAATGGAAATTGGAAAAAATTACCTTAACGTTCTCAGTAAGGTCACATGACTGCGTATCGGATATGTATCTGATCCAGGACCACATACAAGTGACTCCGATGTAATCTAAGAAACATTAGATGTGTCATTTCAGACAGCGCTGAGAAAATCAGATGTGCCACATTTGAGTTAAAAAAATTTTTTTTAAATCAATGGATACATTTTTTTTTTTAAATTATAAAAACGAAGTCACTTCAGATTGGTAATATAAACGTAGCTGAAATGATCGCAATGCAATATTGTTTTTTTCCCTAGTCGTTCAGCTCTAGTTGTAATGTAACATTTTCCTGTAAATTCCATAATTCCAGCGTGATCACAGTGTATGATCAAAACCACTGATAAACATTACACAACAGTTCTCATTACTAATCACACAGAAATAATTCTTTGTTCTGGGAAGCTGTGTGTTTGTCCTGAGTCGAAGCACTGGGGCATTTTTACACCAGGAATCCTAGAAATCCAAATTCATTGAACTTGGAACATAAATCATAGATTTAGCGCAAATCAGCAACCAACACCTGACCAACAGCTTCCTGCATCATCAAATGCATTTTATTTACAAAAATGCCTGTCGCTAAAACTACATGCATGAACAATTAAACAGGAACTAAAACAGGATCTAGATCATAATCCACCAAACGGTCATTCATATTCAGCAGACTGCTTCCCCACCCCCTTCACACTAAGGACGTGTTCACATTCGACCTGGGATCGTTTCCGAGAAGGTCTGGTTCATTTTAACCAGTGAGAATACAATCGTTCGGTGCTCGGGAGCCGTGCCAAAATCCGTCTCAAGAACGACGAATCAGAGATCGAGATCGAATCAAGATCGAATCAGATACGGGAGCCAATCGTGCATGTGAACGGCATGTGCTAGGACGAGACACCATCACGTTCTCCGTGTTCAGGTAGCGCTTGCTAATCTCGTCCTCGATACAGTAGGAAGGCATACAGGAGCTTCGCACTTGACCTTTTTCCCCAAAATATCAATAAAATCAGGCATATTACATAATCAAAAATCTTGCACCAAAGGCCTGCTCCATACTGCCACCTGCTGTGTTGGAATGCGTAAATATGCAAGCGTACCCGAGTACAAACAACAAAACTTGACGTTCCTTAAGCACATAAAATCAACACAATGCATTATGATCCACGGAGGAAACCAGAGAACCCAGAGGAAACAATAAAGGAACATAAAATGCACCACCCTGAGAGCACTGCAGTAAAACTCTCTGCCACCTTTACTATTTTTTTTTTTTTTTACAACAAAAAACAAATATTTGTTTTCCTCCTACACGTTTTTAAACGCAAGAGGACTGAGGACGATGGAGAGCAATCGCTGCCTGGGCCCGGTACAAGATCAGCACCAATGCATTATGATCCATGGAGGAAACCAGAGGACCCTGAGGGAACCCACACAAAATACTGCGTTCAAATACTGAGCTTCAACTGCGCATGCGCAGGACGCAGATCTCCATCGTTACCAGTCAAACGGACTGATTTGAGCAGTACAGCAGTTCTGTGTACGGTTAAACACCCTGCGCACACGGACACAGCTGCTCATGTCGCATCTATTACACGCGTTTCGCAAAAAAAATATATATATATAAAAAATTTATATATAAAAACGAGCCGCGGCGCGAGAGCCTGTCGTCCCTAACGCTCTGGTCGCGCGCATCTCTTTTCGTTTTTCGTTTATCCGTATAAATCCGATGATTAATACACTTTTATCGACGCGTAGCTATTCAACGTTTGCATAATAATCGTTGGAAAATGTGACGGCTTCATCTCTCTAACGTTAAACGCAGGATTTTTTTTTATTTTTTTTTATTTCCAGCGTTAACGCCGTCTCGAGACGCGCACGCGCTCGGCGGTTGGTAACGTTTTCACCATTTAAACAAATATATTGTTTAAACGGTGAAATTAAAGCCGCGCTTGCGGTTCAGGACTCACCTTCTGTCTCTCCGTCTCTGACTGTGTCTTCATCCAAGCTCGTCTGCGGTAAAGATAGAGCACTCCAAACCAGCACCGGGAAATAAACACAAAAATAAAGAGAAGAAAACCGTCGAAGAAACGGTTTTTTGTTTGTTTGTTTGTTTAGTGCGCGCGCGAGTCAGTCTCCTCGGGGCTGCGCGTGCAATTTCACGCGAAAAAAAAAAAATTAACGTGCCGTTAAATGAAGTGAGATCCTAGTCCATCAGCCGCCGCGCCGCAGCTCCTCTCCGTCTCTCTCTCTCTCTCTCTGTGCAGTCTCTCCCTCCTTCTCTCTCTCTCTCTCTCCCAACTTCAACTCAGAAGTTCATACAAAGTTCTAGCTCCGCCCCTCGCCTCGCGCGCCGCAGCTGCTGAGGTCACGTCGAAAAAGCCCAACCGTCGCGCTGCTCTCCAAATATCGCGAGATTTTGTCACGAGAGCTAAAAAAAAAATAAAACGCCCCCAATTAGCGTGTGACGTAACTGTACGTTTAATCCCATCTACAATACAGGTTTTAACCAGTAGTGATGGGAAGTTCGAATCTTTGAATCTTTTTTTGAGTCATTTAGTTCATTTCGTTCTTTTGATCAGAAATAAAATAAAATGTTGCATTTTCAA
>JAOVVB010192896.1:0-11025 GCA_028570985.1 Heterobranchus longifilis | reverse complement strand
TCCATGCAAAGATATAAATTATTAAGCTTAACTGTCCCACTTTACCCATTGTCCCACTTTACCACTATTCACCCTAAATCTTAGCTTTACAATGGAATGTAGGGGTCACTACTTTTAAGATGCTTCCAACATGAAATATTTTGTAGATTATTATTATTATTATTATTATTATTATTATTATTATTATTTGAACATCTGTATGGGTATTGTTTGTTCTAATACAATATTATACAGGAAAAGTTTTCACATGTAAATAATAATTCTGATGGAGTGATTAGTCTCTCTCTCTCTCTCTCTCTCTCTCTCTCTCTCTAATTGTCTCAAGAGAGATCAGAGATCAAAATACTTTTTGAAATATTATAACTTAACATAAGTTCCAGTCTGTCCATGTTCCACTATAGGGGCTGTTCAATAGCTATGTATAATATAATTTTGACCTCTGAGATATGTATTATTGTAAAGCTGCTTTGTGAAAATTTCTATTTTTAAAAGTTACAAACTTTAGCAATAAATTTAATTGTAATTTAGTGTTCAGTATAGACAGTGGCTGTCTAAATCTTTGCCATGAATTAGTGTAAATATTAAGTCAAATTCATCATAAAAACAGCATTCCTTTACTATGTTCTTGTAAGAATGGAACTGGCGGATTTAAATACAGAGTTGTATTTACCTGTCATTTTATTTTTAATACACAGATTCCCAAATATGAAATCAAACAGGGTTCAAGTCCTCAGGTTGTGACAGTCCAGACAGACACATTTCCCTGAACCCAAAATTGGTACTCGCCTTCCTTCCCTGGTGTGTGTGTGTGTGTGTGTGTTCTTTGGTGTGGTGTTGGTTTTACTGGGTAATGTTAGTTACTATTTTTTGTTTTCGTTAGAGTTCTTTATACATTTTCCTGCTAACATTTGCTTCTTAATTTGTTATTGATTATTACCATTAGATATTTAATTTATAAACAATCAATAAAATATAAAAACAGCAATATAAACAATCTATCTCTCTTTCACATACTCACACAGAATAGGGGGACGTATGAAGCGCTCTGATTGGTTGGTATGAAAAACCAACCAGGAACGCGCATCTCGCCCCTTGTCACGCCCATCGCCACGCCCCCTTCACGCACAAAACTGTTCGTTCATTCATTGGTTTATTCGGTGCTATTCGATACGAATCCGGGCGGGAGAAGGGGTTTCTCTTAAGGGTTGAGTTGGTATTTTAAGCTTATAGAATTCTTATTTTAGTAACGAAGTGTGTAAGTATTGTAACTATGCCCTTATACAGTTTTCTCTTCAAACATTTTGGATTATCTTACAGTCAGCTACACAATGTATATAATAACAATGTATCTCTTTAACCTGCACTATTATTATTATTATTATTATTTACAATAATAACAATATTTTTAATAATAATATGTGTATTTTAAACACCTTATTTTAACGCCTTTTTTGTATAGTACATTTTAACGTGTTATTGGCCCATGTGTGCGGGTGAGGGACAGTGTGACTGTTTTGTGTGTGTGTGTGTGTGTGTGTGTCTGTTGGGGGTGGGGGTCTTTGCCCCGCCTTTTATCTGACATGTTCTATAGGCTACACACTCTCGGTTTGTGTGTGTGTGCGTGAACACGGGGCTTTTTTTTTTTTAGTAAGAAAAGTTTTTTCATCGGTTCTATCAGCAATAATCAAATTAGTACCACAAAACACTCAGGGATGAAGTTTTTATGGTCTATATGACTGATGTCACAGCCACAGGCTGCCGATGGTATGGAGAGAAATAAAGTCTCGTTTTAGGAATATACGGACCTAATGAACACAATGTGTAAGTCGCCCGTCTTTTTCGTACTAAATGTTTATTGTATCTGAATTTGAAAACGGAGTGAGAGGTTTCTCCCTGATACCGCCGTCTAACGCGGTTCCCAGGGCTGTAATAACTCGGATGTATGGATGTTTTCCGTGCAAGCGCCATGTTTGATTCAAATGAAAAGAGTTCAGAAGCTCACAAACCGCCGGTTTACTTTGATTTATAATTTTGAAGGAACACACACGCATATTTATTTACATTAACTGTCTCCTTCAGTAGATCTTTTCCATATTTCTCTTCAGTTTCTCGAAAGTTCTTCTGTGGATTCGGTCTATAGGCTGAAATCAGAAAATGGCGGTGCTGAACTCTGGTAACAGTTACAGCTTGTAAAACACTGAGATCCAACGGTTTCTGTTAGATTAATCTGTTTAGCAAAATGATACATTTTATAAGCAATGATGATACAATTTAACTACACAATAAAGGTTCATCTCTTTAATTTTTACACCTTGTCTGGTTTATTCACTTGAATCTGACGGAATCCTTTCACATTGTAGACACATTGACTACAAACGATCACTGGAAAATTATCTTTTAACCTTAATTAAAATGTATTAATGGGTATTTTTTTTTATTACACACACTCATTTTATATATATATATTAGTCATACAAAAGTTTAAAACTAAAACTAACTAGGACTATTGAATTTAGAGGATGTGCATGTTTTTGTAGGGAGAATTACATACTTCATAAACGTGGTAAAAGCAAATATCTGAACTTGCTCTTGAAGTTGATCTCTTCACGTTAATTTGGCATTAAAGCAGGCTAAACAAATCATGTCAAATCCCTCACTGTGAATTCAGTCTTGGTTAAAGTGCATAAAACCTAATTAAATGACACTGTAGTTTAATCAAATGAAAACTACCAATGTAGAATTCTTTCAACATCATCTACAAAAATTGCTAAACCCACTGAACATCATTTAACAGAATAAATTTTCAACGGTCTATAAAGTAATGATCATTTAAATACACTCATTCTTCTTCTATCTTTACATTGTAATAATCAATCCTAAAATTTCAAACAAATCAACGTATATCATTCCTATTAATTTATGAATATACAAATAATGTATATTCATACATTAATAGGAATAATTGGTGCAGCGGTAATTGCAAGTAAATTGGTTAACATGATTTTGCAGAAATTCTACTGCAAAAGGACACAACGAATGACAATATTAATACAGGCAAATTGCCAAGTCCATTGTCTCAAGGAGCTTTATAAACCTCCTATAAAAATAATTTCAGATAAATATATTTATCTAAATAAAAATGTATTTCTCTTTGGCCTGTTAACTGAATAAGATCAGATGTAATAGAAATGAAATCGACAGTTTGCATGGTTGATTAAATAAAAAAAAATGGAAAATATGAATCTAAATGTTTAATTGGTATAAGTACTTTATTTTTCAGACTGAATCAGTCGACCCATCAGTGTTCACAAAGTAATGAAAAAAACTTTTTTTGTTCTGTAACATAATTGTTTGGTGCCATAAAAATATATATATTATTTTGTTAATATTTGAAAAGAAATCTTATCATAAATTGTAGATAAATAGGGAAAATCCGGCTCGGAATAGCACATAAAAGTGTTAAAGATTAATCATTTTAGTGTTTCTGCTTTTAACTAAATTTTGTTTGTAGAATATTAACAAATAATAAAACCTTATGCCAAAACCTGATGTTTATCCAGGGTTTACAGATTAAAATCCCTTGATTGATAAAAATCTAGATACTATTATTATAACACGCTGATTCTACTAATAAACATTTAGTTTATCTTTTTTCAGTCTATGAAACAAAGTATTTAAGGGCGATGACAAAACAACTGAATGCATGTTGCATTTTGAAGGTGTGAAACAGGTGTGTCATATCATTTTTAAATGTGGAGCTGCAGCTTCCTCTTGGATGACGGGTGATGAAGCAGGTTAGCTGTTTGAATGACTGAAATTATTATATATTTTATGAGTTTTTTTTTCTGAACATCTGAGTTCGACTGAGCATGAGGTAGTGTATTCAGGCATCAAGATCATTTCTAATTGCTACTATTGGCAGGAGCAACTGAATGTGACTGGACTTTTACAGTCTTGTGTTATAATCTTGAAGATGTTTTTCACTGACCTGAAGTGGCAGAAATGTTTAAAGTTATAACAGTAATCCTGTAAGGGACATGGGCATTAATTATGTGGTGGGTTTAAAATCATTTAAACTTGTTTAATGAGTTATACATGGTTGTATAGAGTGCTTATTTGAATTACCATAAACTTCCTGTCAGCTCAAGACCAGCTCAGCCTATCAACAAGGTGTTTTAGCCTTCAGAGGGTCTGTTCACAAAGAAAATGGCTACATACACTATGTAACAAAAAACAACAAAAATATAGACACCCAATTTTTTTGTTCTTTAAAAAAAAAAAAAAAAAATTATGGAAGGAGTCTGCTGGTAACGTTTACAAAAATTTATATTCCCTTGACATGTCTAAACAATATAAAGTAATTTTTTAAGTCAAGGCTCAATATCTTTTAATGAAAGGCAATGAAAACCTGGGGGAAAACGGATAAAACCACGTCCATAGGTATTCAACCCCTTCAGAGTACTGGTGCAACAACAAGCTTTAATAGCTTTAATTATGTTGGGGTTCCGCCCAGCTGTGAACATTGTAGGGTATGATTCTCACTGCTTGTTCCAGTTGTTTCAGCTTGTTTAGATGCCATTTGTTGTCTACAGTTTTCAGATGCTGCCACAGATTCAGATCTGGACTTTGACCAAATCACTAAGTCAACTCGTTCTTTTTAACCATCCTGTTTTTCTTTAGCCACTTATTTGGGACTGTTGTTCTACTGAACGGTAAAGCTCCTCCCAAGCTCTCTCTTTTTTTAAAATAGTAATGTTGCATTACTTTGCACCAACCGTTCTCCATGATGAAAAGCATCCGCAGAGCCTAATTCTGATATAATATTTCACTAGCATTGGGTTTAACTGAGATTTGGCATGAGTTAAGTTTGCACCACACAATAGCAAAATATGTCTCTGAAGATTTTCAATCATCCAGGTGAGGTTATCTGGAAATTGAGTCAACTGGACGTTTCACTACTCATCCAAGTAGCTTCTTCAGTCTAAAGTGTTATAATAATGATGGGATACTTGAACCACTCCATAAAGTATTCTCCTGCACATTTCAAAGACTTTCTATAGGGTTAAGGTCAGCACTCCGTGGTGTCCAGTTCATGTGTGAAAACGATTCCTCATGCTCCCAGATCCACTCTTTCACAGTCTGAGTGTTGAATGTGTCTGTGCCATCAGGGAAGAAAAACTCCATAGATGTGATAACCTCTAATAAAAGAACTTTATTTTATTGCCACATTGTAGCTGAGTCTAGACCTGAGCAACTGATCAACCCCAGATCATAACACTGTCTCCAGAGGCTTGTACAGTGCACACTATTCAGGCTGGGTGCACCGCTTCATGCACTTCCCTTCCTACCATGTTCCATTGTTCCATCTTTATGCTCCAAACAGTTTTTTGTTGTTGTTGAGTCTCCCTAACAATGGACACTCTCTTATGGAAACACTGTTTAGTCCCAATCCTGTTCATGTCATACTTTATATGTGGAAATGCTCTAACTTCCATTATTAAACATAGCTCTGATTCCACACTCATTCATTACACTCATTCATGATGTTTTTTTTTCTGTCCAAATTTCTTCAGTGAAGTTGAGGGTGCAGCACTATCCTTACAGGTTTTAATAGTGTGTTTGTCAGTTCTTAACATCATTCCAGTCATTTCAACATCTCCTTAGTTGTTTTCTGTCCTCAATGCAGGCCTTCTGAAACACAGAAACATGGAATACGTCTTCGGACATGGTTGTTTAAGAAGTGGGAAGCTACTGGCTGGATTAGTTGGGAAAAAAGATATTTTCTTCTTCTTCTTCTTCTTTTTAAGATATGGTATTATTTGTGCATCTATCTAATTTGCAGTCTATACCTGCCATATGTGGGACCTGGCAATCCTGCTCATGGAGTACATTTTATTAAACAAATCAGCACAATAATTTTTTGTGGCTAGAACATAATAAACTCCAACAGTGAAGTAGAAATGATAAACTGTTGTTAGATGGCTAATATTCACATCTGTCAATAAAAGTTTCCTAATTTGGATAGCATTTTTTATTTTGAGACATAAATGGCTTGCTTACTCAGTCACATTAAACAGAAGATTAAGGCTTCCAGAACATTCCACATACTATCTAGTTTATAAAGTTATAAATAGATCAATAAATATAAAGTAAGATTTTTAGAATCAGTGGTTAAAATTCTTCTTTTTTTCCAGGAATAGGAATAAAGTTCTCATTTAGATAAAAAAATAAATAAATTACAGATAGAGGTGCAAATGGGGTATGCAACATCTGCAGCGCATTAAGGTGCTTCACACAGGGGCAGCCACACCCAGGAGCCCCAAATCAGTGGTGAAAAAATGCACACTTAAGATTGCAGGGCTTTGTAGCTGCCTGTGGTCAACCTGTCGAAAATAAATAAATAAAAAGAGTGCCAGGGGCTCAGAACAGGAAAGAAAGCAAGGACAGAAGAAAACATGTGAAGGATTGAGGAAAAATGTTGATAGAAATCTGCATGTAATATGTAAGAACTCCAATGTGAAAACCTTAAAGGGGGACCTTTTCAAGTTTACATTTTCTAGTTAGCTAGGCTAAATGTAGTTTTATGTGACATGGGAAGAGATCGATCCCCCAGCCCCTATATTATGGGATTGTCCTGTATTGGGAAATAAAATGTTTTCTGCAGTGCAGGTCAAAAGTTAATAAGGGACACAATTTGTCCCGCATTCTTGTACATATCATTTCATACATACAGAAGTCTTCAAAGTGGTGAGAAAAAAGATAATAGTGAAATAAATTGTTGCGTGCTGTGTGAGCTTGCACGCAAACTCCATAGTTGCCCTAGTTACAGAAACGTAGCTCAAATAGGCAGGAAGCTATTGAAGAGAAAGAATTTTACATATTTGACCTTGCTGTGATTTTTTTCCCCCCCTCACAGTTCCAATTACAATTACAGTAATCATCCCATATAAATCCTACAAACATTTAATTACTCATTTAAAAGGAATAAAGGATGACAAGAATCTCAGATGGACACACAGACAACCCAAAATCATGATTTCTTCACCACCAAGTAAGGCATTAAAATTTCAAGAGGGCCAGGAAAAATTGACGTTGCATCTGCCTGAAGAAATGGGTAGTTGCGCCCCTGGTTACAGAACCACTTCTAGTTTAAAGGCAAATATGAATATTTTGAGCACTAAACAGATACAGATAATGACACTTAAAAACTACTGTAAATCTAATTCAGTTTTATGGACAGCATCACAATGCAGCTTTACAGAAATAGAAAAATATGGATATAAATTAGAAAACATTTAAGGAAAAAAGTATTAATTATAATGATCAGTTTGGCCCCGATGAGCAAGCGGCCGGTGATGGTGGCAAGGAAAAACTTCCTGAGATGACAACAGGAAGTGGACCCATCTTCAGTCACCACATGCATCAAAGCAGACTATCAGGACCATCCTCAGCAGCAGCCAGAGGCTTCCTTGCAGTTAGAACACCAACCAGAGGTGGGGCACCAGGATGTGTCGGTCAGGTTGGGATCGGGATTCGAGTCAGCTCTCCTAATACACTCAGGTAAACCTTTAATTGACCAACACCCAGCCAGCAAACACCTTTCTGGACCAAGTGGTCACCAGTGTTGGGGGACGTTACTTTTTAAAGTAACTAATTACATCACAAAATTACTGTCATTAAAAAATAATCAGTTACATTACAGCGTGACCTTCTGATAAAAGTAACGGAAAATGAAAATGAAAACTCCTTTGTGATTCCTCATGCATGTTGTTTTAGTCAAGACCTTTATAATTATTCTCCCATCATCACTCAGCGAAGTTTGGCCCATAATCTGTTAACTACTAAAACAGCAGGAATAACAGAGGGGGGCGGGTTATCTGGGGCGGGGCTTGTAAGACGACTTTCCCACACACACACTAACGGGTTGGGAATGACTAATGTCTGGCTCGCGATTTCCATAAATTGTCTTAATAACGGATTACATTACGGATACGGATAAATACGGATTACACCCAGCAATGATTATTACTAATAACAATATATATATATTTCCAAGGAAAGTGGTTCCTGTTTTTCTTTGTACCATCCTGGTCAACTTTCTTTGAACTCATGTTGCTATATGCTCACTAAATCTTGCACACAAACACTTTTCTCTACTCACGCAAACATGTTGTAGAAAATGACTGGCAATGACTGGCTAATAGGGATACGAGAAGTGCTGAAACTGGAAGTGCGTGCAACCACTTTATCGCTTGTATGCCAAAACTGCTTTGCATGTCGAAGCAAAATCCAGACAAAAGTGGGGCATTTTCTATAACTATGGAAATATATTTGTATAAATGACTTTTGTTTCTCTGCATGCGAAAGCACAGAGAAACAAATTGCACTCAAAGAGCCACTGCACTCAAGACAAATTCCATGCTGCACATACTTGGCCAATATAACTCGTTAAATTTTGATTATCTCATCTCATCGTCTATATCACTTTATCCTGTATTCAGGTTAGCGCGGGGCCTGGAGCCTATACCAGGAGACTCAGGGCACGAGTCAGGGTACACTTTGGACAGGGTGCCAATAAATCGCAGGCCAAGCACATACACTCACTACGGGCAATTTGGGAATGCCAGTTAACCTAATCTGCAGGTCTATCTTTGGACTGTGGGAGGAAACTGGAGTACCCAAAGGAAACCCACTAAGCACTAAGGGAGAACATACAAGCACACAGAGATGGGAATCGAGCCTGGCCGGGAATTGAACCCGGATCCTGGAGGCGCAAGGTGACAGCGCTAACCACTACACCACCGTGCTGCCTCAATTTTGATTAATCGCCATAAAATGTCAAAATAAATGTCAAAATATTGTTGTTTTAGATATTGTATGTTTGTATTTGTGTTTATGTCATTCAGTCTTGGGGCAGTGGTGGTTTAAACAGTTAAGGCCATCAGGTACTGGGTTACTAATTGGAAGGTTGGGGGTTCAAGCCCCAGCACTGCCAAGTTGACACTGTTGAGCCCTCGATCAAGGTCCTTAACCCTATCTACTCCAGTGGTGCTGTATCCTGACTAACCCTGTGCTCTGACCCCAGCTTCCTACCTGGGATATGTGTAAGAAATTATTTTACCGTGCCCTAAGGTACATGTGACAAATAATTGAATCTTAATTAATTCAATGTTAACGAAAATTCATTCTAACTTTCAAAAACAGCATTGTCCTGATGGTGTACAACACAACGGTAGGGCTCTTGCTGGGATTATGACCTGTGAATGAGCACAGAGACATCCTAAAAGAAACCACTCCAATTAGGATAAAATAATTTGTCTTGGAATGATGGTAATCAGTCAAAAGAACATTGTATTGACTGTGACTGTATTTTTGTGTTTAATTATATACTATATATATATATATTGGTAGCTGTGGTATTTGTATTAATCTTTTGCTCTACAGTATCTGATGTCCCATGGCAGTCAAAAATTGTGCTACTGTGAATAATTTAGTTTAGAAAATGATCTGATCTCTGAAAGGCATAAAGTTGAAACAAATGTCAAAAGATGACATTTCTTTAATATTTCAAGCAAAAATGTTTTTATAGTTTCAAAATAAAAAAAGGAAAAGGACAAATTTTGGGCACACTGCATGGTCAGTAGTTAACATGGTCAAAACATGGTCCATAACACCCCCTTGGCAAGTATCACAGCTTGAAAATGATTTTGTAACCAGCATAGAGTCTTTCAATTCATGCTTGGGGGATTTTTGCACATTCATTCAGGCAAAATGCTACCAGTTTTGTGAAATTCTTTGGCTGTCATGCTGGCACTGCTCTATTGAGGTCTATCCACAGATTTTCAGTGATGTTCAGGCTGTGGGAGACATGCCACAGCCTTCAGCTTGTGCTTCATGAGGTAGTCTGAGGTTGACTTTGGAATGTGTTTAGGATCATTAACCTATTGTAGAATCCACTCTCTTTTACTCTTCAGCTCTTTCTTAAAGACTGTGTGTGCCTCCAGAATTTGTTGGTATATAGAATCCATTTATCCATCTACTAGTGAAATGTCACTGGTTACAGCACAAGCCCAAAGCATGATCCATCCACCCTTATGTTTAACAGTTGGAGAGATGTTCTTTTGATGAAATTCTGTACTTTTTCCTCTCCAAACATATGTTTGCTCACTGTGGCGAAAAGTTCTATTATAACTTTATAATAGTCTTTACAACTTGTCTCCAAAATGCATCAGGATTGTTTAGATGTTCATTTGAAAAATTGTGATGCTGGATTTCGTGATGAGGATGCAGGAAAGGTTTTCTTCTAATGTTTCTTTGATGAAGGTCATATTTGTACTTGGTCATATTTTTTGTATCACTGCAAGGCAGGAAATGAATAGATGAAAATGCTTTGCTGTCTTCTTATAGCTTTTTCCTGCTTTGTGGTCTTTTTTTTTTGTTGAGACAAAAACATCCTAATAAGCTAATTAAGGTCAGAGATCTTCATAAATGTTATGTGCTTACAGTAAATCCCTTGGGGTATGCAAATGTTTACATGAGGCACCTTTTCTTTTTTTCACTTTTGAAATGTTGCGCATTTTGGAAATCATTTCATGTTCTACTCAAGTAAATGTTAACGGAAATTTTAACAGGGGGGACAGAGGTGCCCAAACTTTTGCCTGCCACTGTATGGTTAAGGTTTTTACTCACTTAAGCAATGTCAAATAAGAGGGTATACTGTTTGATCTGATGTGGTCTGATTTGATATGATGTGGTCGTAGGTAGGAGGGCACAGCCAAGACCCCACAGCATGACCTCAAGTTTAATATTGCTTTTATAACTGGTTAAATAAGCACACAAATCGTCTCGGGTTACTTTGTTGTAACCCTGTTCCCTGAAAAAGCGGGAACGAGATGCGTGAAAACGCTTTGGGAACATCTTTTTGTGTTGCCGGTTGTGAAGCATGTGTGTATCAAACATGCCAAATTTTTGGCTTATATAACCTCGGTCAGGTGACGTCATCTGATGAAGTGCACCTGCAGGTTA
>JAOVVB010192886.1:0-11025 GCA_028570985.1 Heterobranchus longifilis | reverse complement strand
AGAAGTGTTTTAAAGGTGCTCAGAGTAACTTTCATTGTGTTGATTTTAGCGGCCCCTTTGGACAAAAACAGTGTTTCAACATTCCCCAGTAATCGTATGTCTTCATAATAATAAGCCAGCAGCAAGATATATCTGTGTAGGAAGGCCAACATTATAATGTTACTTTATAAGCCAGTTGTAGTAATGTCCACCGTCCTCTGTCGTCTTTCTGTTATGCTAACACACTTGTAGCAGCATGTTGGCTAACGTTAGTAGCCCAAATATTCAGAGGACGTAACTTCAGAGAACATAAATTCATATATTGATGTATAGCCACGTCTCTCAATGCATTTCATAAATAAAATAGACATAAATACCTGTCTCGGAGGAAGAGGTTTTTAATCCTTTCAGATCCTGTTAGCAACTAATTAACAACTCACGTTTTCACCTGTGCTCGATCATTTTCCATTTTAGTTTTTCTATTTTTCATTCAGTTCTTTCTTTTTCCTTTTTGCTAGTCTTGCCCCAGTATCAGCCATAACTACAAGATATAAGTTAACTTGAAAAAATAAACTTCTGTGAGCCTGGATAACTGCGTCCATGATGTAAACACAGGCACCTCTGTCATCTGCTCCCGACCCAGGAACATGTCTGTTGAAATCACTACATAGAAATATAACAATGTAGAATCTTCACGCTGATGGGCTGGTTTGCTTATGTAGGTCATATAGAGACATAGGTAGTAAATTGAGACTGTTTTATAACCAGGGAAAAAGTCCTTGTAGGGACTTTAAATAGTAAAGTTTTGGCGTAAATGCATGCGTTTGGGAAGTACTGAGCACACGACTGGATACAAGAGATTTGGATTATAGTGCACGAGTTGGGTATGGATGTTTTGATATAGTTTTGCTGTTAAATACGGCCGCTTATTCCTTCAATTCAAGGTTTTTGGATTCTTTGTTCACCATGCGACAAAAACAAAACCATTTTCTTTGAGAATTCAAGGTAACACAGGTTGAGAAAACAAATGGTCATTTTGAGGGTGAAGTGTTCCTGCAATTAATAGGCACACGCAGTGAAAGATTAACAGCAACCTTGCTCCGGTTAGTAGCAGTAGCACATTTTATTGTCATCATTAGTCATACACACAAGAATCATTTAAGGTCATTGGACGGGTACTTAAGGGCACAAGCAAAGTCAGAGCCAGAATAAGCAGACAGCACATGATCGATCACTGCTTGCCTTCTGTTGCTTGTTGGTGTAAACAAAATCTGATCAGATATTTCAGCCTTGTTGGCTGTGTTCATGGCAACAATCCAAGTGTGTGTGTGTGTGTGTGTGTGTGTGTGTGTGTGTGTGTGTGTGTGTGTGTGTGTGTGTGTGTGTGTGTGTGTGTGAGGCACAGTAAATCTTGCTGTAGTGGTTGAGTTGTGTTTGCAGTAGATTACAGTTTCTATGCATCTGTGTTCCAGAGGAGGAGCGTGAGCAGGTGGAGAGGCTACGCTGGCCATCCAGAGGCTACCTGCAGGAGCTCAGCGAGTACCAGCAGCGGCGACGCAAACTACGCAAGTCCCGCTGCATAGTCATGTGACCCCCGCCTGGATGCCTGAAAAGTGTGGACAACAGGGGGGGGGGCAGAGGAGGGAGAGCAGGGAGAATATATAATGACAAAAGAGTGAGACTAGTCATCAACATGTGGAAAAACAGACAGCTGTTGCAGAGGTCATAAGACTCCTTAACCAAAAGGACAACGTTGTCGAGTAATGACACGCCTCTCTTCCCCTGGAGGAATCACTAATGACTATTCCATCATGGGCAATACAAAACCCAATATTTAAAATGACCAGCTGGCCTCTGACCAGGGGCTCTGTGAAAGATTATATTTATATTGTCAGATAGAAAACCATGAACAGTGACTCAAAATGGTGAGTACAAATATATCAAATGACCACACATCTGTCAGAAAACGGGATCATGTGCAGACGGTTTCAAACTACAGTAATGGGACTTCAGTTTGAATGAGCAGGAAGCAAACTGCGCTGTGTTTTCTTCTCTAATCGACACCTGGGGATGTCTGAGTAACTTGTGGATACAGGACTGCTCCGTTTTAAATTAAACCTTGGCCCATGATGTATCTGTGTCCTGTTGGATCTAAAGAATTGTGAACGTGTGCACACGCAGCATTGCTTAGAGCCCAGACACACCAAGCCGACGGTCGGCCGTCGGTCAAGTTTGGAGGAGTCGGTGAGCGTCTGTCAGCCGAGTTTTGGAGGTGTGTCCCGCAGCGTTGGCACTAGTTGGCCCGAGTCGGCTGCTTTTCGGAGCCGGTGAGAGGAATCACTCTGATTGGTTGTTCAGCTTCAGTGCACAGGAAGAGAAACGGAAAGTGAGGGAAGTAAACAAACGACATGGCACACAGAATGCTCGTCATTGTTCAGCTGATAGGGCATCAAAAGTGTCCAATAATTACCTTTGAACTATTCAAATATCTATTTTTGCACATTATGTCGATAAAACGTAGTTTAAAGACCGTGGACTTCACTGTCTCTCTGGTACTAGACTGACAACTGAGCCCCGTAGCGAGCTAGCTAGCTGCTAACTAGCCAGCCAGCTGCTAAATGAGTAAAATTTGACAACTTAATGTTTCATCCACACACTCTTGCCACAGCGTAGGAAAGCACATTCCTATCACCAGATGAGTGACAACTTTGTTCGGATCATTTTCATTTTGTAACCAGTGTAGCATTAAGTCATGGAGGAATTAGAAAGCTAGCAGCGCAGAGGATGGCTGAATATTAAATATTATCACAGCGACATGAAACATCTGGAACGAAGCAACTGATCAGCATGATTTAAATGCTGCTTTGTTTCATGTAATCAAGAAGCTACATGCTAACATTATGTATGCTATCATAACAACAGTTTGTGTATCTGGTTTCTCATTTTGAATGAAATACAGACGAGCGCCGCCTGCAGCTATGGAGAGTTATTACCTCTCACGCAGTAGCAGAACGTTGGGCGTTGGCTGTAGTCTTTGCGGTGCGTTCAGGTGCAACTTTTTTGGCTTGACGGAAGCCAACGCAAGAGTTGGCCTCCGTTGCCTCTAGTTCTTTGGTGTTGGGTTGGTGTGTCTGGGCCGTTAAGCTGCAGTAGCTCTTGAGCCTCTAACGTCTTTGTGGTTGGATCAGTATCATGACCTACATGAACACCGAGAGCAGAGTGGAAAGCAGATGGTAATGCTGCAGGTAGCACAGTCACGCTCATTTTCATCCGTCAGAAACTCTGTTTAGCAGACGAGCAGGACCAATTTAATTACAATTCTTTTATTAGATTCTTTGAGATCTATACTGAGACGTCAGTGAGCGTCTCACTGTTGGACAGATTTTATTACCACGTGAGATGGAATACATTTTGGTCCTTGTCTGTGTCAAAAGAGGCCATCTCACATTCATTCAGAAATGGCTTGAAATTAAATCTTCAAATTACACATTGCCTGTATCAAAAAGTGCTCTGTACACTAAATCCAGAACAATAATCAACGTTTTTTGTTTTTTTTTACATTTAATTTAAAGCCTGTGAGCTGGACTTTTACATCATTTGCAGGTTAGTATGAAATACTGATGAAATTATTCCTTATCTATTTGCAATAACAAATACCGGTAATAATGGTCCATCTCTGTCTGTCACATAAAAAGGAAAAAGCCTTTTGTAGCATTTACGTGTACAGAAGTGGTATAAAGATTTAGGAAAAACAACCATATCATGAACATAAGTTGGTACACTTAAAAACCACAATGCCTCTGGGTGGATACACAATATTTATTTTATCCTATTCTTTTTTTTTTTTTTTTTTTTTGAGAGGCTGTTTTTAATCATAACAAGATTATGATTTATTGGTGCTGCAATTATTTTTGTAAACTATACTGTATGTGGACATGATGTCATGATTTTTTCCTCTTTTTTTTACATTCAGAGTACAGACAACTGGGTCACACTATTTACAGTCGACTGTTTCACTGGTATTTACTTAAAAGGTGCATGATTATTTAAGAAAAAACTGGGGTACAGGAAGACAGAACAACTTAATTTGTCAACAAAAGAAAGCAAAAAAAGATCAATTGTGACATTTTGCAGCTATTTTTCTTTGAGTGGATCAGTCACTGACAGTACTGTGTTTGTATACAGTTATTGCAGTACTTCAGCAGAGGTGTAGCAGCAGGCTGTGTATATAGTACAAGAAAGCTAACACTGTGAGATTTTGACAATGTACAGGTGAGTACCTTTAAGCACCTGGTGTATATTTAACCTACTGCTTCACCACAGTGTGTGTCGACCAGGAAATCCTCAGATAAATCCCAATCAACTCTTAAAAAGAAAATGAGTAAATATCAGCTGAAAGAGTGGACTGTAAAACACAGTGTCCTCCAGTGCTGCATCCACACCCTGTGTGTGGAGACACACGTGTGTCCTCCACTGGGCCCGTGTTGTACAGACTGTAGATAACACCACGTCTGACTTTAAATAAAGACATGTTTTAGAATGAACAAACCACAGACTACTGGATCAATGTCTGCACTATGCTCTGCACATTCATTGTACAGCATTCATTTTTGGCCCCAAAAGTTGCTTCTTCCTCCTGTTTTATAGTCAGATGGGTGACATATCAAAAGAAAAACCAACATAATGTGTCAATGTCAGCCTCCACTGAAGGAAATTCCCCTGCTGTGATTTACGGTGGCTCACGATATGCAGTATATGTTATTCCCTCATTTGGTGGTTTGATGATGTAGGTGGAGAACGCTGTCTGTAATTCCAGGATCAGACTACACAATACATTTGTCTTTCAAACGGTGTCAGATTAGACGATCACAGAGTCATTCTTGCCGTGATTTGGCTGAAAGACAGGACGGATTACAAGCTGGACCCCGTCTGATCGTAGCTTGTTTGCCTTTTCATACTCATCAAACCATTCAGTGACACTCGGGCTGCACAATATATAGTTTTTTTATCGATATGAACTTATGCAATAATCACATCACGAAAGACACTTAGGGATTTTTAGAGTTAGTTAAAAGAAAGTATTGGTAGAAAACGGCACTTTAAATTATAAATATCATTATTTTTTGTGGTGCCTTTTGTGTTCAATTCAATAAAAGAATGTTGGAAATAATTTCCTTTCTTTTTTTTTTATTCAACAAGCAGTTTGTATTTTAGCAGTACACTGAAAGAGCAGAACACTTTATTATCTCTTTATTTATCGCATAGGAATATCGTTATCGTGCTATTCAACACCGTTATCGAATATCGCATATTTTCCTTACATTGTGCAGCCCTAAACAGTGTGGAAGCATCTGCATTCCTTATGTTTCCTCACTCATTTATTCAGGCGTTTGTCACCCATCTGTACATTTCCCTCAGGATGTGATGTGTGGGCCTGGAGCAGATTTTACTCCTGTCTTTACCACCGAGCAATTGCTTCTCATCTCTTTGAGCAGCACCCCGGGCATCTTATTTCCTTTCATTTATTTATTTCTACACTAATGAGAGCTTCCTTTTACTCATTTATGCTTGCCTGCTATTACAAAGGCTTCCCTATTTCCCATCTTTCCACAGCCAGTCTGTCACTTTATAGGAGTGTGTGCAGTGTGTGTGCAGTGTCCTGTACCTGCGGGTCACTGCAGGGCTCCAATAGACTGCAGCATGCTCGCCAGTTTGCCGCTCTCATGCAGCGCCGCCACGTCGCTGCCGCCTCCGACACAGTCCTCACCGATGAACACCCGTGGGACCTACGTTCAAATCATACAAAATATGTAGTCATCGATTTTCAGTGTTGTGCATAGAATTGGACAATATGACGATATACCACGACGAGACAATACACATTTGTCTACCATCAGAAATTCTGCCATACAGTTGGTACCATGGCTACTGGGTGAACAGTGCCAGGACAAAGCCTTACTTCCTGTGCGGACAGGAAGTCCCTCCCCTTTGTGTTCTTAAAGTTCCTTCACTACGGGAAACAACAGCTTCCGAGCTATCAACGTACTCGCTGAAAATGACAAGTTTTGAAGATTTGGATCGTGCAGTAAGGCAGGCCTGCTCTGTTGTTTTGGCGAATGATTGTAAAAATCTACAAAGAATATGTTTTTTTGTGTAAATGTTCCACCAAAGCAAGGTCCCTCCGAGACTATTTTGCAGAATCGCCGTCACAGATGATTGTGATTGATTTAAAGTAGGGCTGCACAATATGCTGTTTTTTATCATCATTACAATATCAATTTGCACAATAAACACATTGCGAAAGACTGCAACATATCACGAAGGACAACTTTTAGTGTTAGTTGAAAGAGAGTATCGGTAGGCAAATGCTCTGTAAAATCTAACTATCATTCTTTTATTTAAATGGTGGTTCAATAAAATGTCAGAAATAACTTCCTTTCATTTTTTTAAATTCAACAAGCAATTTGTTGTATTTTAGCAGAATACTGAAAGCAGCAGAAATGCAGAACTGATATACTGATAAACTGTTTATTTCTCGCAAGTAATATCGTTATCGCTCAACAACTATGTTCAACAACGTTAGTGCATATCTTCCTCATATCGTGCAGCCCTAGTTTAAAGAAATGCAAACAAGCCAGAGAGTTTTTTTCTTTCGTTTTCACTTGGATAGGCATCCAAGTGAAAACGCACTGATCCAGACCTTCCTCCAGCGATGTGATACCGTGGTAACTAGGCTATCCCTTTAACATCTCTGGGTGTATAATAGACCATTATGGGCAATGACAGAAAGTTAATTGGCAACTATTTTGATAATGGTCTGAGTAATTTTTCATGCAAAAATGGTTCCAGATCTGGAATCACTGTGAGCTCTGGTGATTGTGATGGGTATTTTGTCACTATTTTCTGAAACTTTACACACCAAAGTTAATCGATTAATGGAGAAAATGATCAGCAGTTCAATACATAAAGAAATAATCATTAGTTGCAGTTTGATACAAAATAGTTAAAAACTAGCTCCATCTTAGTGTCGCGTAGCCAGATCTATCTCCACAGCACCGTGTCCACGCTGGGGGAAAGTCTGGATTCAATGGATAGTGAATAAAACTCTTCGGCCTGTTTGTATTTCCTCAAACAGTCACAAGGGACATCTTTTCTGCATTGAGTCATTTTACTTTTAGTTGTAATGGAGTATTTTTACAATGTGGTAATTATCGAAATTTTATCGAAATCGCAATATGGCCTACTGCAATTTTCAAATTGCAGGAGGTGCAATATTTGTTAAAGGCACAATGTGTGTCAAAATACTATTTTAAATTAAATATTGTGGTGCTGCAGAGATGTCCCAGCCTACACGTTGTATTCTACAGACTAAAGAAAACATCTTTGTTAGTCCAGATCCTCACAAAAAAAAAACTCAGATCCTCATCCATCCATTTAATCGTTTTTCAATTAAAATGCACGGAAGCCCTGAAAGCAAGACTTTTATATGTATTTATTTTAAATTGACCATGAAAAAAGAAATAATCTGTTCAGATGAATCAGATGAAAAAAAATAGAAAAAAAACTTCTGTAAACATGGGAATAATGATGCAAAAATTACAATTCCTTCTAATATCATATATATCAGTCAAAATAATCGCAATTAGATATCTTTTCAAAATCCTCTAGTGGTAATAATAAACGTTATTTATATAGCACTTTTCAAAAACAGAATAGTACTTTTAGTTAAGAAAAGGATCTGCATACTTCATACCATTGTATATACCCTGACAAGATTTTATCCATATTATCCACTACACACACGCACGCACGCGCGCGGTAAGTGAGGCAACGTATGGGTTAATTATGCTGCTGCACGCGCACGCTCCTCGTGGAGACTCCCTTATTGATTTAACAATCCTGAATCCTCATTTATGGATTCCATGGGGAAACTGTAGTCAAAATATACGAATATCAACCAGCAAATTAATCAGAAATGTTTACATACACAAGTATTTATCATAGCTAAATCAACAAACAAGTTATTTAAATTTTACACTCGTTAAAGCTAAACTTCCCAGTAGTTTATAGAACCGTTACTTTCGCTTGTGGTGCCAAGAAGGTAAAATGACTTTCACTTTTGTTCTGTAAATGTAATTAGATAAATGTCAACTCTGGTTGTTCAAAACGACACTTCCGTTTATAGCTCCTATGACAAAGCAACTTTACCGTGCGGGCTCCGGTGAGCTCCAGGAAATACTCCTGCATGTTGTCCATGTCGCTGCGGCCACTGATATCTATACACTCCAAATGTCCCGGCTTAAATTTATACTTTGACAAAACGTCTTTGGCCATAATGCAGTAGGAGCACGTGGGCTTAATGAACAGCACTACTTTATCTCCTTTAATCTGAGTCTGCACAAACTGCTGCGCCATTTTAAGTCTCTAAGAAGTGGTCGGAAGATGAGAAGAGGTATCAAAGGCGCAGAACAAAGATGATCGCTCTGCGGTTTGTCAATTATGTTAATGAGGATGACGTCACCGGCAGGTCCCCCCTTCTTAAAGAGATACTAGGCTACAAGAAAAAATGTAAAAACAATTAAAAATTTAATAAAAATGAAATAAAAAAGAGAAAAATCCAATGAAAAATTAAAAAAAAAAAAAAAAGAAAAATGGGAAAAAAAGAAAAAATAGAAAAAGAAAAAAAAGATACTAGGCTACAGGCTCCTGCGCGTGCATGCTGCTTATGGCATTTTGATGGCAAACTATACATGACATTTTTATGGCATACTATACCATGGCATATTCATGGAATTTGTGTGGCATTTGAATAGCATATTATGGCATTTGGGCATTTGTGTGGCATTTTTATGGCACAATCCTCTGACATTTATAAGGGTCGGTCATAACATTTTTGGAGCCTTAGGCGAAATCTGCTCAGGACCCCCCTGTCTAGATGGTAACCCAAATTTGCAAAAACTCGCGAAAACTCTCCAGAGACTTGTTTATGATGATCTATACTAACTTTAACCATTCGAGGTCAACCGTCTCACGAGACTTTGATTGCTGATAGGTCAAAGTGTTGTGCCTTTGTTTTAATGTTCATTTTGGCAGCTATTTTATTTTTTATCCTTCATAGTTTAAAAAAAGAATTAGTCAGAATGTTTTCTCTATTAATTTTGTCAGCAATGTATCTGTAGTCCTGTGTCAAATGTCCTTTAGTCAATCTAGTCGAGCCAAAGCCAATCATTTTGTCATTTTAGTCAAACTTATTTCACAAAATAAATTATTTTTGGTCCCCTCCATATGGTGGCGCCCTAGGCGACCACCTATATGGCCTATGCCAAGAGCTGCCCCGGACATTTATGTTACATTGTGGCATGCTTATGGCATAGTATAAGATGACATTTTATGGCATTTGAAAAGGCATTTTTATGGCACTTATATGGCATACTATACTATGACATTTGAATGGTATTTTTATGATATTTTAATGGCATTTTCATGGCATTTGTATGACATAGTATACTATGGTATTTTTATAGCATTGTATGGCAATTTTCTGACATATGCTACAATTAAGTCAGGATGTAGAGCAGGTGTGCTTCCTCGAATTGCCTCATTGGCTGTGGGTGCTCAGCTACAGTCAGTATCAAGTGCAAAAACCACCAAAAAAGGATGGAAATAGCAGCAATAAAAAGTCACTTTTTATTATGCTCTGATGAAGGCTTTGGCGGAAACGCATCAGCCTGATGCAGAATAAAATAATGCATATCTGAGCCCTGTCTTGCAAATCTTCATTTATGGTTTTGATGGTTTTTGCACTATATGCTACAATTAAATTTGTATGGCATTTGAATGGCATACTACACTCTGGCATTTTTAGGGCATACTTATGGCATTTTATGTCATAATATAGTATAATATATTTATGGCATAATTATGGCATTTTTATGGCAACATATACTATAACATTTTTATGTAACTTTTATAGCATGCTTCCATGATTTTTCTGGCATACTATACAATTACATATTTATGGCATTTTCATGACATTTGAATGGCATTTACATGATTTTGACATATTATACTATGTTTTTTTTGCATACCATACTATGACTTTTATTCAACATATTATACTGTGACCTTTTCATGGCATACTATACAGTGATTCTTTTATGGCATTTTCATGACATTTGAGTGGCATACTATACTATGACATCTTTATGGTATTTGTATGGCATTTGTATATACTATGACATTTTTCGACACACTATACTATGATTTATTTCTACATAATACACTATGACTTTTTTTCTCACTTTTTTGACATATTATACTATGGCATTTTTTAAAAAACATTTTTACATATACTATGACTTAAAAAAAAAAAAAAAAATTTGTATTGTGTTGTGTTAGGGGCAGTAGAGGTACTGTCAGTCAGGCAGAGGTCAACACAGGATATTGAATGCACAGGTGAGGGGTTAGTGGGCTGATTAGTTGGTTTGGGAGTTTTGGAAGAAGCAAACAGTTTTGGATCGTGCGGACATGATGTTAAATGTTATACGGTTTTATTTGTCTGTAGTGGAAAATGGACTGTGTGGATTTTGCCGTCGTTTGCACTGAGGACATGACTGGATTTCCTCTGCTGGATCCCTGATCCCTGAAGTCACTGGGACTTCAGCACAGCTGTATAAGGTATGTGTGTGGCACTACACAAAGGAATTGCCATTGTTGTAAATGTGTGCACACAAAACTTTGTGCGTAAAATCCAATGCATTGGTGGTTGTGACCAACTAAGCCTTAGCGCACTGTTAAACTAACAGCAAAAGCACTTATGGAAAAAAAATCACCTTCTTAGAACAAAAAAGAAAGATGAAATTAAAAAGAGCATGCAATCTCAAAAACACAATTGTTGATTTGATGGCTGATAAAAGCTACATTAAAGAGGTGAAAGGTACATTTGGTGGTATATGTGGTATAAGGTAAAAAAAAAAAAGCGCAGCGTCAGTGGCGTGCACAGACATTTTGGGGGGCAGGTGCGCAAAAAAAGGGGACCCCTCTCAT